>DWGR01004989.1:0-10685 GCA_018247715.1 Heliconius burneyi
AGTAACTTTCACGTAAGATATGCTTTATTACAGACTACCCTTTACTTATTCTCATGCTAATTTTGGCGAATAATTAGCTTGGGGATGGAATTACTATTTGTAGAAATGCCTTAAACAGGAAATTTTGAATAGGTAGATAGAAATTACGAATATCTCAATTCGGATTTTCTTACTATTATTTATAATTAATAATTTGAAGCCAATCGTGCCACTGGGGCACAAAGTATAACTGTAAACGGGACAGGTTGGGGGTTCGATTCCAATTCAGGTAAATTAAATATTTATTATTCCCATTTTCGTCAATGTGGTGTTTAGGCAAAGCGCGGCGTTGAGTTCCTCTACTCAACACGCAATGCCAATATTTAGGAAGATGAGGAACGGGGTGTCTTAAAACTAGACCGCCTATGGCGGCCTCACTGTACGTGGGTTACAGTGTGACGCTAAAAAGACTATAAATAACATAATTTTCATCATCTTCATATTCAGATAAGCCGGGTAGAATAAAAGTATGGGTAATTTTACTTATCAATTCTAGACACGTTCTGTTATTGTTATCGTACCGACATGACTATATATTTTTTATTTGTCGTCCATTTGTTAGTTAGTAGAAATTAGTAGTCAATAGAGATTTATACTTCTCTATTCAAATAATTTGACACTACGCGCAGGATAAGATGTTTTGTCACTAAAAAGGTCAAATGACGAAAGTGCCAAAATAAGGTCACTCTATTTTTAACCCAACTACGGTTAATCAAAAGGGAGGGTTATGATTTTAATTCTTAGACTGTTGCTTCTAAAATATTTATCACAATTAGAGAGATTCTTTACAGCGTGATTATCAGTAGTCGAGTTTTAGTTTTCAATTTTTTTTTATATAATACATTATTAAATAAGGCAAATAAATTTTCGCGAAAATTTCATTTCGTAACTAAAACAAAATTTGTAACTAGATCCACTGTTAAAACTCTTTCTATTTACAAAAAATATAATAATAAAGCTAGCACAAAGAAAAGCACAAAGATCACAAAGAAGGTCCTACAATTTTTGCTATAATACAATATTATTATTTGACCTGGGAGCATCTTTTAATCCGAATAGTATTATTCTGATAACCACTTATAAGTCCTTCTGAAGTCCTCGCTTCACCTAACATTGCCAACTTATTGTTTTGGGTTGAAATAGTTCTGTGTTTATATTCCCCAAAAGGGTATATTGCTTATTTAGAGGGCTTTTGTACATTCAGTTTGTAAATATTTCCACTGAAGATCTCTATCTCGTTGATGAAAACAATTTGAACTAATAAATTGGACTTCAGAAGCCAGTCGTAATAAATATTTGTTTTTTTTAATATAAAATCTTTTAAGTACTCTTATGATATTATCAAATGTTTTATGTAAATTTATGAAAAAAAAACGAATTGTTTAAGAGTTAAAAGAAATAAATATATGCATATACATTTGAAATACAAGAGGTCTATTGAAAATATATCTATTGTTAGCGAACTCGTATATGTTAAAAAAGTATGTAGTTCACCTATATTTACCTAATTTTACACTGCAATGGAATTGTTTCAATCGAGGGTAGTTGCTTTTAGGGAACGGCCCTTATTAAAAGGAAACTCGTGTGAAGTATCGCTATTGGGTGATCGCTATCACTTATTATATATAGATGTCGAGGTAAAAGCGTGGCGTTGAGTTGTGCCACTCAACACGCAATACCCCCAGAATTCAGGAGAAAGTAGGGAACGAAATGTCTTAACACTAGATTCCCTCTGCCAACCCTTCTGTGTGCGGGATACAGCGTGAAGCTGATTTTTTTATATCACTTATTGCAATTACGTATAATTTCTCCGTAAAATTCAGACACATATAAATGATATGTGTTTTTATCTTGTTTTTTTTAAACGGTTGACATTTTAGCCTCAGATTAATAACACTATATTATTCTAGATACGAACCCACAACCAATACATTTACAAACAGGTACTGCCACGTTAGCCTCACATGATAATGTGATTTATTAATATTGTTTTCTTTGAATACCACAAATATCAATTATTATAGATACCCTCGATATATCATGGGCGTATAGCAACGGACGCGCTGACCTCCTTCTGTCATACAGTCCGCAAAAGACTTACATTCTCGTGGCACAGTTGATAACATGCTAACATGTGAGAATAACCATTTTCTTATTTTTCCCACAATTATGCTTTTTTATATAATTAATTCATAAAGTTGAAAAATATTATATTTTTAGGTGGAAGATGAATATTATTAGCTTGTATATATGTACAGTTTTGTACATATGAAAGTGAAGAAAAAAGGAACCAAAAACTAAGAAAAAAAAACAATTTCCTTCCGTCTATATCTCAAAAAGTAATTAAAAAAAGTACATATAAAATGTTTTTTTCTATACAACAAAATTGTTTTTCTTATATTATGCGTAATTAATATAAAGTTTAATACGTATTTTATGAGAAATATACAAATGTTGATTTTTCAGCTATCCCTACCTTGCGATACTGTGTCAACTCATCTCATGGCAAATATGTATTCAGCCGTGTAAAGACGGCCTAGTTGAACCTGTAACAGCACGTTTTTCAACCTAAATTCACTTTTAAGCCTTAAAAATGAAACTTTAAATATTTTAGTTTAACATATAACCATTATGAGGCATTCAATATTATGAATGCTATGTCTGGTTATGGACTGAGTAATGTCTTTAATTATACATCAGATATATACTCGTAGTACTATCGATGCTGTATATCTAAAGAGATGAATATCACATGAACTGAAAATTTTCCTGATATATTATACAAATGATTATCAACATAAAAGCTTTATCACAGTCAAGATATATGGTAGGATAACAATGAATTGCTGCTATAGTTTTGTTGTAATGTGCCTGAAGGGATTCTAAGTTTGCACATACAAATTCAACTTGAGAAAATAAATATATTTACTTTAAACTTATGGTTCCTAAAATCAGGCTTACTTCAAGTGCAGTATTAAGTCCGTTTCCCAAGCCATGAACTAAGTATATTTAAAGAATGATGCATCACTGTGTAATTCCTGGTTGGTCTTAAACATTAATTATCATATTATTTTAACAAATTTAATATAATTATGTATGTTTTTAGTTCTAGATATTAAACTTATGGTTAGTAAAATTATTCTAAAAACATTTCCTAATATTCCATAATCCAAAGTTAGATATACCCTCGTTCATTTATTATTTTAAATGGAGCTTAAAATTTGCAATAAATTCGTCTCAAGCAAACACGTATCCTGAAACAAAGTTGATTGTAGCTTTTAATTACATAATATATTTGTCAACCTTATTTCCAAACGAGGTACCGAATAGTCTATTACATGGAATGGATCTAACGAGCTGTGTGAACGTTTCTGATAAGCCCAATTGCCCGAAATGATTTAAATTTATTTTGGATATGTGGCTTTTAGTATAAAATACGAAATATCATAGGATGATTGACAAAATAGCTTCAATTTTCATGTAGCATATAGGGAGTTCATTCTCCACAGTGGAAAGGTTTGATTAGAAGATATGGCTTAGAGGTCAAGGCAGTTGGGTTATTCCGAAAAGGCGTAAGTTCGAGTCCCGCTACTTTCAAATTTATATACGTTTTCGAAAAAGATTAAAAATGATTAAAATTGTGATTTATAATAAATAATAGACAAAAGATATCATAGAGTTGAGTTATAAAGAAAAAATATCTTTGAGTTCTACTAAGACGACAAAAAAGCTAATGAAAGGGTGAAAAGCGAATAACAAAGTTGTTACTTTAACTTCAATAGCCTGTAATTTTAATACCCTATTCTACGATACGTGAGAGATAAGTTAGCATATAATATATATGAACGTAAATACGTTATATGAATAAATATAATAATTTAAGTAGTCTAATTATTTAACAAGCTTTTCTTTTCATAATGAGTATCACACAAAAGTTTTTGAACATAAATTTACTTTATAGAGGGCTCAGTGACTTTGCTCTCATCCGTCATCTATTGACACAGATAGCAAAAACGTGAAGTATAAAAGTTAGCCAAAGTTAGAAACAAAAGATATTGTACTCAACTTACTCAGAGCTTTTAGCTCTTTAATATTTCTTCTCCTTATTGACCTTAAAGTAGCCGTTTAAAATACGAGCTCGTATAATTTAAAGTAAAATTTAGATACATAGAAAACATTTTATAATAGTGGGTTCAGTTTGATTTATGATACTTTTTTTGAATTTTATTTAATTTTTCTTGCAAATTATTATGTCTGAGTACGCCCGCGTGACACACGCAGTTTACCACGCGTAAGTACCTATGCCGCGAGAACTTCGGGATAAAAAGTTATCGACTATGTATGGCTCCAAAACCCTAATAAATCGTTCAGTGAAAGTTGAAATCCGTTTAGCTTTTATGGATATATGCCCGGACAAACAGAAAAACAGACAGATAATCTTTAAAAATTGTTTGTTTGTATTTTATTATCGTCTAAATAATCCGTATAGGATTGAATAAACAATCTCAGACACTTAAATGTGATGTTATTTTAAAATCCCAGACACTTAAATTTCATTTATTAAAAAAAGTTATTTTAACTTGCAATTTCCAATTTTTTTCTGTTATAAAATGCGTCATTGTGACTTATTTATAAGAGATCGATATACGGTTTCGTGAACTTCTTTAACCAAATGAAGTTTAATATATATGTAATACAATGTACCTATTCATATTACTATTTCTGCCACGCTCGCGATTAAATCAGTTAAATTGCGTTCATTCTTGTTGTTATTTCGTTATTAAGGCCAACTACGAGTTACACCGTAATGTTATATAGCCTGTAGCATTTCTAAAAAATATACCTTTCATACAAAAAAGAAAAAAAAATGACCAGTAATTTCAGAGATCTTAGCGCTTAAACAAATAAACAAACAAACCCTTCAGTTTTATTATATTAGTAGAGATAGTATAGATAAATATGTAGGAGAATAACTTATTAACGATATAGTGTCTTCAGTCTTAGTCTACTTATACAAATAACGTGTCAACGTTACCTTTTCCGTAATTTGTCACGAAGGCCGTGACACAGCTAAAATAAATACAACCATAGAAATTAAAAGAACATCAGAGGACAAAAAATGACCAGTAATTTCAGAGATCTTAGCGCTTAAACAAATAAACAAACAAACCCTTCAGTTTTATTATATTAGTAGAGATAGTATAGATAAATATGTAGGAGAATAACTTATTAACGATATAGTGTCTTCAGTCTTAGTCTACTTATACAAATAACGTGTCAACGTTACCTTTTCCGTAATTTGTCACGAAGGCCGTGACACAGCTAAAATAAATACAACCATAGAAATTAAAAGAACATCAGAGGACAAAAAATAGGGAAACGTTGCTATAATTTACTGTAGAAGCCGCAATTTCAATTCAATTATAGAAAGAATGTTGGCGTTTAATAGTTTTCTTTATGAACGCGATCCGTGTCAAGGAAACTATGTTAAAAACTACTACTACAAACTGTTTTATAATATTTCACGCAAGATATTGCGACAATTTTTTCTTTTTTTCTTAAGTTATAGACTAAGATTTTATTTGTTATCTTACAATATAGGAAATGCTTCAAGATAAAAAAATTGAAAGATAATGTTACGTTCGAAGGTATCAAGCTCATAAAATCTTTTGTTTGCAGAAAAGCTGCATTTTGTTTAAGATTGACACGTTATCTATATAATACCCGTAAACATATTTACCAAAAAAATACAGAAAAAATAAATTTATAATTTTATTACACATTTATTATTAGTTTATTTCATACAAAAACAGTGTATACACCCGCAAGCTTGAACACAAATTGCAGTGTTGTGTTACGCTACTGAACATATAATATCTTGAATTCGTCGTTCTTTTTTTACCTTGAAAAAGCTGACAAAAACCTTCATTTGCATTCAGTTTACAGAAGGAAAGTAATCATTTTAACCTTATTTATTATTGATGGCAATTTGCCAGGTGCTTATTCACCTGGCTATATGAGCTGTCAGTAATTCCACCCAGCGTAATGAATGTTACGCTTGCCGTAATTAGTATCACATTTGTTTTTAAATACCTTATTAAATATGTATATTTTTGTACGTAAAGCATTCAAAAATAACATTAGTCGAATAAAATCTTAGTTATTCTACGCTATTTAATAATTTGGAAATTATCACTTATTTTTTATCACACAATTGGGCTACATGACGGAGGAGGTAAGTAAAATTTCAAAAATCTTTCTAAAATTGGAACTGTATGTATAAAATATTGAAATCCTTTTACATCTGACAACATATTCCTTAACTAAAATAAACCTTTTGCTAAAACCGGAACTCAGAGTCATATGAATGCCAAAGTTTGTTTTTAGAAAACTATTTAATTTCACTAAAAGCTTTTCGGGCTCTTTCTTCTCGGTTGACATTTGGTCATGTGTTCCACAGACATTTTAACTTTACTTTTATCCATCCCTACGACTGTACATAACTCATGTAAATATGTTCCTTTAATATATAATCGAGGCCAGTTGTGACGCAAAGGCACAATCGTGCGACGGTAAACACGACAGGTTGTAGGTTCGATTCCTACTCGAGGAAATTAAATATTCAACATATTCAAAGCGCTGTTGTGTTCTACCCATTAAAACGGAATGCGTGCAGAATTCGTCGAAAAGTGGGTAACGGAAGTGACTTAACAAGAACGTAGTGTCTTGACATTATGTTCCCATGTTCTTTATGTCTACCCTGCTATGTGCATGATACAGCCTGAAGCTAATAAAAATAAGAACATATATAAACTAGCTAATCAAATCCCATTCCCCATAAATAGACTAACCAATGTCAAAATAATTGTACTAAAACTTTTGTCAACCAAACCTTTTTTTCATACTAATATTATTTTAGTTTATACAATTACAGATAAGATATATAGATAGATACATTTAAGGAAACGTGATTTTACTACCTACGCACCCTGAAATTGCCACGTTTGTTCTAAGAATGATATAAGCTATCAAATTTTCCCTCAAACAACTTTAGCTTTTCTTTCAAGGAGGCAATTTCCCTAAGCTGAATTTCATGAGCAATATGCTTTATATAGTATGTATAACACTGGCTCTGCTAACGGTTCTGCTGTTTTAACTCATTTTCTGTTCAACTCGTCGTTTAGTATTGAATTATCGATTAGGGTTAAATGGGGTGGAAAAATAAAGCTATATTTATCTAAATCCTGGGGATGAATTTGTTTTAGGATAGAATAACGGCTTATTAGGATTTTAAAATAAGCCTTTTCTTCATTGATGACAAATGAAAATATGTATGCTTTGTCGTTTTATATTTTTTAAAATATGTGCAAGTGTATTTGTGTATGTGTGAATAAATGTGAATGTAAGTTTGCTTGTTATAATTTCACGTTAAAATTACTAAATCAATTTTAATTAAGTTTCATGAAGCATATTCTTAGAAATATTGGAAAGGACGTAACATTGTTGTAAGAAAAATATATAGCATTATTTGGCTAAATACAAAAATAAGTTTAAGCGAGGGAAGCCGCGTTTTAGTTTCAAGTAATTCTGTATTTATATAGTTATTATATAGTAGAATAAAAATTTGGAATCTATGAAGGCGCATTAGCTCAAAATTATAGATATCGCATCACGCCGAAATATTGATACGATTATAAATTTTTTCTAAACATTTCCATAGTAAATCTAAGCCAAAGTTCTTTTAAATTTTAAACTTATAAAAAATATTTTTAAGGAAAGCAGTTACAACAAATGCATAAAGCCCCAGCTTTGCATGCACGAAATGCACGAGGGAGATGCACGAAGAAATTAGGTAAGTGAGTCATATTCAACAAACTTCATACACGACAACAAAGAAGACTGCGGGGAATCGCAACCAAGTTGCTCTTGTAATATTAATTTATGTTAGTGCCACAGTCACCTATACATACTTGTTAGAACTACTGGTTCTGAATACATTGTTACTGGCAAAAATCCAATACATTCGTTTATTGCGGACATGATATATTATATTTCAGAAATGAGTAAATGTGTTAAGCTATTAACTGAGATTAGAATTAGTAGTTACTTGTTTTTTTTTATATGTACGCAAAATCTTAGATAGTAAAGTGACGTTTTAGAGCAAATGAGAAGTGCAAGATTAGAAAGGCCGTCGTGGCGCAACGGCACAGTGGTGTGACTGCGTGCGCTGCAAAATCAACTGGTTGTGGGTTCGATTTCCACTCGAAAAAGTGAAATATTTATTTATGTTAATATTTCCATTTTCTTTTGCTCTGGTGTAAGCGCGAGGCAAAGCGCGGCGTTGAGTTCTGCCACTTAACACGCAATGCCTCCAGAACTCGGCAGAAAGTTGGAAACGGAGTGTCTTAACACTAGGTTCCCCCTGTCTACCCTGCTATGTGCAGGATACAGCGTGAAGCTAAAAAAAATTTAGAAACCTATAAATCTGTACAAGGCATGACATACTCATGATCGAACTCATAGCATTCACGATATCTTTCAAAAGCGATTAGATATAACTATCCACAACAATGAACTACATGTTATTTCGCAAACCATAAAGCCACTAAAGCTGAGGTCAAGCTACAAGAAATTAAAAAAACAACTAAGAGGCTCAAGTTGAACCAGTACATTTAAACAAATACATAATTTATTCAACATTATAATGTATGCAAGTGTCTAAAATAAAAAACTATACCTATGAGCCTCCATATTTTACGAATTTTCCTCTTAAAATAGTCGACTTGTTGACCTTTGCTGTAGATTTTACCAACACGTTACCTAATATAAACACATTAACACTAATTATGATATAGCATAAATGAATAATAATTGTAACAATCTGAATAACATAATTAACAAATATAACATATAATGTAATTAGTACGGTCATTATCATTTATGTATTCATTACGTTTACTGAAAGGCATTACAGTGTCTCTTAATAGAAGCAGAATATTGCCAGCTCGTTAAATTCATAAATCTGTATGAAAAATGATACTGCAGTAGTCCTGTAGATGCTGTGATTTTCAAATGAACTGAAAAATGTTGATGGAAATTATGAAAAATAACAATAGATAAATTGTAATGGCTTATAGTATGTTTAAGTGTAATTTACATTAAAGAATATAAAGCTATTGAAATTCTGTATAACGTTGATATGAGGATTTATTGTGGTATCTGGGTTCGATTCGCAATAACGGGAAAATATTTTATATTTTAATTTCCTCGCTAGCAAGGCAAAGCGTGGCGTTGAGTTCCGCCATTCTAGCCTTAATGTTTCGAGATTTTCAAAGTTTACTCTTAGAAGAAATAAACATTTATTTATCCAGCCAAATTTTTAACTAAAATAAACTAATGTAAAATAAATATTTATTATATTCTAAGAGAAATATGATTTTCTTTCTTTTAATGTATCCTCATCATAACATTAAGCATAGGGCTAAATCACCTTGAGCGCAACTGCCACTTAAATAAATGTGCCATTTTACAGTGCTGTTACTACGACGCTATGAGCTTTTACTTTTACTGAATATTTTATTTCTTATACAAAAAAAAACCTTCTTTATTCACGATATTTTTCTTCGAATACAGGATTCAAATATAATGTAATGGAAATATTCAAACTATCTTGTATAAACATCAAATTGTTTGAAAAATGTTTTTAAGGAGCTCGTGAGGATCATAATATTTATTTTATAGAGATTTTTAAACTTTAGAATTTAAATAATAGATCTGTGAAAAGCTTTGGAAAATATTACAAACGAGTAGCTTCATATCTTTTATCCAAAATTCCTGCCCTTGGCATTACCAACCTTGATGTATCCTTTAAAAATAATTTTCTTTTCATTATTTTAGACAAGCTCCTTGAAATTTTGAACAATACCCCAAATTAATATTATATCTTATCTTAGACAACTTAAATTGCTCAAGAAGTATTTATTGTAATAAAATATAATCATATAATTATATCATCCACTACATACCTACTATAAAAATGCCTTAAAATTTCCAGTTCTTTTTTAATAAAAGACATAATTAGAAAAAAAACCTGGGTACAATGAAAAGGAATTCGGAAATGCTGACAAAGCGTAGTATTTCTGATCTTCAAAGTCAATTTGCTCTTCAGACGATCTGTTCTCTCATCTATTAAATAACCCTGTCATTAGAGACGGAAAAGGAAACCGATGAAGTCAACGAAGTAATATTTCTGATTTATATATTAATTACGTTATAAGCGGAATGTAAAATATTTATTCTAGCTTTTATGAATTTCTGGTATTCAGAGAATTAGGAAGGAAAAAAATACTTTTGAATTTAAATTGCTTTTTTAACTGTTTAATTTCTATCACATCTTTTTATAGTTGGTGATACTTATATAGATAAAAAAGTGTATTTATAAGATTTAATGAGGGTGATGGGAAAAAAAGATAAAAAGTCATTAGAACCTTTCTATGTCACTGGATAATAATATTTTATCATTATCATTAATTTTACTAAGAACAGTTCAATACATAATGCTCTCGATACCATCAAATTAACAAAACTTAATAAGTAAAGAAATACCATATAAATGTACTTATACAAACGTAAAAGTTTTCGCATGT
>DWGR01004990.1:0-10685 GCA_018247715.1 Heliconius burneyi
CCACGACACCGCGTAACACCAGAGGAGCTACTGGTGCGTTGCCAGCTTTTGAGGTGGTTGGGCGCCGGAGCCCGGCATTACCTAATGCGAAACGCAGTGGCATAAAGTCATTACTTCACGCCGGTTTTAAATGCCAGGGGTGGTAATGATCCGCTCGAGTCTGCCCCTGCGTGTCGCCATTGCTGGCAACGTGACTCTCCCACTCGTACTGTAGTCGCCTCTTACGACACCACCAGTACCAGGGTGATCTTATTCTAAGCCGGGAACACACGGCGAATATTACATAATTATTTTAAATTTAAAATCTTTCCTTTTTTCCCATACCTTTTCATGCGAAGGCAGGGGGAGTCTAGTGTTAAGACACTCCGCTCCCCATATTTCACTGAATTCTAGAGGTATTTCGTGTTAAGTTGAAGAACTCATCGTCGCGCTATGAATCGAAAGAATATTAAATATTTTATTACCTCGAGCGGGAATAGAAACCACAACCTATCGCGTTAACAGTGACACGATTGTCCCGCTACGTCACAACTGGTCTCAAATCTATATTAAAAGTTCAAATATTCTTGCGATAAAGATTTTACGCCACTATTATAACATACACCTAGTAGCTGCAGTGCATGATTTATATTGGAAGGGATCTTCCAAGCAACAACCGTTTTTACTGATTCTACATAACTTAAGGCGATGCATAAATAGCTAAAACTTAAACATGCTATCTCATATTTTCCGATAATCTGGATACATGTAGAATCAGAATCCGTTAGATGCTAATTAATTAACTAGTGGCAACACACAAGTGGCACAAAGTTCCCGAGCGACCCTCATACCGAGTCGCAGACTAAGGCTTGTTTCCGGAGCTCGAACACACTGTTCACTTGAGAACAGTTCGCGGCGAGGATGTGACATCGCTGTTCAGAGTACTGATGCTAGTTAAGACAATTAGAATAATTCGACTGTAAATTTTGAGTTAATTCTCAAGTTCTGGTGATAAGAGTTTTATCTAACACAAAAATTTTAGCTTTGAATCGACTTCACTCACTTGAACTACACACACATACATATTGTTTAGTAGTTTTACATAATAATATATGTAATTTTTTTTCTAAAAGCGCTCTGCAATATGGTGACGCTTAATCCTGCACATTATCCATACGAGTATATCCATAGGTAATCTGGGACCTGGTGTTAAGACCCTTCTTTAGAACTCAACGCCATGTTTTGCATCGTTACCAGAGCGAGGAAATGAAAATGTTAATACTCGCATGTTACATCTAATAAAAAGCACTCTTATTCACCAGATACCGAAGAAAGGCGATATTTCCGTTTTAAATAACTACAGACCTATCACTATTACCTGTCACTAGATAAAGGTCATCAATATGACCTGATTATGCCCCGTGGTTTTAATACGTGGTAAGTAAGTCACTAAAACTGTATTTTTTTTATACGGGTCACCTGATGGTAAGTGGTCACCGCCGCCCATGACCCCGCGTAACACCACAGGAGCTATTGGGGCGTTGCCAGCTTTTGGGTGGCTGTAAATTTGAACAAAAGAATTAAAACATGCAATCTAAGAAAAAATATATCATCTTCACGCTATATCCCGCGCAACGTAAGGTATGCAGAGAAAACCTAGTGCTAACCTTCAACTAGTCGCGTTTACTGTCACATGTTTGTGGCCCTACGTCTCGACTTGTCTCAATGTACTTTTCAAATGAACTAAGTCAGGTTCGTACAAGTAAATGAAGTCCATATTTACGTCATAATTTCATAACAAGCTCGTCTAATGAAATTCGTGCGCCGCGGGTGTTGGGACAAATCTGCGCATTTGTCTTAGCGGGGGCGCGATCTGTTATACTGATACTGCACGAAGCCTGCTGTCCCAATGAAAATATTTCTAGTACTTTCTAGAAATTATTTCATATTTACCTTTATTAAATGTTTTTACTAAAAAGTATAAAATATTTAAATGATCTAATATTTTATATACCAGAATCTTTCGCTATATAGGCCAAAAAATAAAACCCAATTTTGTAGACTTTGCTCGCCCTGTCAGTCTAAGTGCTTAATGATCTAGAATCTAATGGTCTATCTGTCTAGTATAACCGCCACACATTTGTTCCTCCACAAACACTTGAAAAAGACTGTATTCTGTGAATTCTTTTTTATAGGCTACATAGAATAACTTTGAGATAAACATGACACTGTAATATGTAAAATGTGCACATTGAATTCAAATAATAATCATCAGTTTAGTTAAAAATAGTCGAAAAAACAAAATTATTCGCAATCGCCAAGTCGGCAAAAAGAAAAAAGAAAATATGCAGCAATGCTACAAAATACGTCGTAGCAGCGAGTGCCCTTGGTCTGGCTAAAGTAGGTATATTTTCCGCGCCGTTTAGTAAACTACTATCATTCGTTCTCAGGCGGAGTGTATGGGCGGGCCATTTCAAATACAAAGTAGGGAAATACACGAGAGTGTATATCAATGTGGGTGACAGTGGGATCAAGACTCTTTGCAGTCAACGTCAGATAGTTTATTCTATTTGGTTTTTAGTAGATTTTGTATAATTCTCAAAATATTGAAAAAAGCAAGAATTAGATTTAAAGATAAGCTCACCTTTAGCAATTATTTTTGTTAATTTTATAAATTGATTATTATTATTACACAAAAAATATTTCCCTAATTAAAATTTTAACAATTAACATGTATTACCATCATCTAATTAAGCCACAATTTTTTATCAAATCAAATAATTAAAAATCTAAATAACTACCCAGGACAGTACAGGATCCGGCTGTCATCGCCCACACCTTTGATGTGTACGCGCTTTATATCCTTTTTAGAAGTGCTAAGTCAATGGGTAAGGAAACGTCACTCACGGCAGGATGCTGTGTGAATAGATTACTTCGAAATTGGTCACCCATCTTGTAAATAGACTTAGTGAGCTTACCCTGTACTATGTAATATTGTTTTATTTATTTTTTATATCGCTTCTAAGTATATGAATATTGCCTGCACACAGATCTACAGTGCACAATTGCATTTATTGTAATAAAACAGTAGTGCCTAATTGTAATTTTGGAAAAAAAAATGATGTTTTATATTTTTTTCGATTGATTCCTTTAATTGGACGGAAAAAGTAAAAACTTGTCTGTGTTTACCAATTTCACAAAATTTCACACTAATTCATAAATATATTTCAATTACAGTTTATATATTGTTTAAGTAATTTACGCCGTGACGTCATTGCGCTGCGGCACTACGTGTTACTAAATTAACAGAGGTGGTTAAGAGTTCCATTTCCTCTTGGAGGATTAAGCTATTCTCATTTACTCACTCTGCTAATAAGAGAAGAAAGCATGCAATGATTTCCACTAGTCACCACGCAATATCTCAAAAATTCGTCGGAGAATGAGAAACGGAGTGTGTCAACACTAGGGGACCTTGCAATATGCGGGATACAGCGTGAACCCATAAAAAATAACACGTTAAACATAAGTTAACCTGCGTTCGGTATTTCAACTAAGCTAATGACCGGAAATAATGACGGCATGTGGGTTTTAATGAAACGCGTCAGTCAAACAAATTTCACCCTTTTAATAACAGTTCAGTGCCGCCTGCTATTAGTGACGGCGACGCCTAAATGATTGTGTCGCGAATTGTATAGAAAATAAATAGTTTTACTTACATAAACTGTTCTATTCCATGAAAATTATTATTATTTTTATATAAAACTAGCAGACCCGCGCGGC
This sequence comes from Heliconius burneyi, assembly GCA_018247715.1. Taxonomy (NCBI): domain Eukaryota; kingdom Metazoa; phylum Arthropoda; class Insecta; order Lepidoptera; family Nymphalidae; genus Heliconius; species Heliconius burneyi. The sequence goes on from DWGR01004990.1 coordinate 3,760, forward strand.
TTCGCCTGCTTGAACTATACGGATACTTATTCAATATGAAAAATATGAGCCTAAATAACATAATAATATTTAAAAAAAAATAGTGTTTAGACTTACAACTAAAATGAACAGTAATTCAACTGACCACGCTGTACTCGTGTAATGACAAAATATTATTAGGTTACAAACACAGTATTCGAATAATTCGTCTTATATGCGATCGAGGGAAAATATATATTTTTTTTCATTTCTTCGCTCTGGTGTCGAAGCAAACGTCGAAGCTAATGGCTCTAGAATTTGGCGGAGAATGGGGAACTGAGTGTCTTAACACTAGGCTCCTCTTATCTAGCTGGCTGTTTGCGGGAAACAATGGGAACCTAGAATAAATCACTTCTGCTTTCAATATAAAAAAGCTACTATTCTCACTTTTTATTACTTTTGTTTATCAAATCGTTTAAACTTTATTTCTAAACGCGTTACTTTATTATGAATTGAATAAAAGTCAGTCATGGCGGCATCGAGCGACAATTAAATATTAAATATTAATTAGCAGCAACGTGTATGATTGTATTAGTTGGATCCGCGCGTCGCGTCGCCTTGTGAATCGTTTTAGGATTTCCATTGTTTATTTTAAATTACCGCCGTTCATTATAGTATATTTGAAGTACTTATGTATTGTTATATAATTGTTGATTTTCCTCTTGCTATATGTATTAATTAAAAGTTGGGATAGGAAGAACGGTATATGAGCTTTTGTGAATAAAAATGACACCGTCGTGGCGCAGCGGCAAAAAGGTGTGGCTGTATCGCGACAGTTGTGGGCTTAATCCCGACTTTATGTATTGAAAAATGTATTTACGCTTATATATCCATTTCCTCCCTCTGGTGTCGAGGCCACTCAACACGCAATGTCTCCAGAATTGCCTACCCTGCTGTGTGCGGGATACAGCGTGAAGCTAATGAATAAAAATGTATTAAATAAATTTATTGTGTAATTTGTAAATTTTATTTCTTGTAACAACTTAAGTAAACTTTATTGTATTTTGTTATTATTATTCAGTGGATACTATTCTAGCGCAATTAGAGTGTATCTGTATTCAACCTGATAGTCGAAGGTTGGTACATTTATAGAAAAAGTTATTTATACAAAGTGCAGCGTTGTATTCTGCCGATCACCAAAAGACCGCAGTGGCTTGGTACGAGATTTTCTTAATGGACAAAATGTGTGAAAAGTGAGCTAATTCAATGAATCAGTTTTTTCAAATAATTTTTGAGTCCGTTGTGGCGCATCGGCACTGCGACAGTTGTCAATCCGATTGTCACTCCGCTATTCTTATTCCTAAGCTCGGGTAAGAAGATAAAAAATGTCTCTTGAAAGTCATATGAAAATATAAGTTTATATGAAACATATGTATTAGGTGAAAACTCGATAACTTATCCGTCTTATTTATCGTCGTTCACAATATAAAAACACAATTTATTTTGCGAAAGTAGTATGGAAAAGACACAAGAGATTTGCCTGTGATTCAGATAGAACAGGCGGTGTGTTTTAAAATTGAGGCGAATGTTTCTTATATGGAAGAATATTTATAGTGTTTTAGAATACATCAAAATATTTTTTACTTATATTTTTCCGTAGTTTGTATTGTTGGTTGTCAACCGTATATTTTTATTGTTAAAAAATCAATGTATAAAGAATTATAGGATTTTAGAAATGGTAACGCTTAATACAATCATCTTTTGACTCGCTGTCTGTAGAGCTAGACATTTGATATTAATTTCATCTTGACATCTCCACGTAATCTTAAAACAATGATCTTGACAGATGGATAGAAACACAGATAGACTGATTCTATAAGGGTTTCTGTTTTTTTTTCGCTTAAGATTACCTTAAAATTATGTAACTCACTGATGTGCGCACGTATATGAGTAATTATTGTATAGAACTAACATAATATTACATATTGTATGTTGCTATATAACAAACCAGGATGCGATGCAATATTTTTAAATTGAATGTAGGCTGAAACCAACATCTTTCGCTGATTACATTACCTACAGTAAAAACGTAGAAATAGTTTTTATTGACTAATTAAATCAGCTCGTGTATTAAGATTTCTTATAATACATATACGGAGTGCCTTAACGCTAGGTTCCCTCTGCCTACCCTGCTGTGTGTGGAATACAGGGTGAAACTGTCTTTTTTTTCAATACATATAAAAGTTATGACATACTTAAAAGAATTCTTTTTTAATCCCGCCCTACACGAGGTAGAACTTTTGGCAGAATATATTTTGGTTTCCTTCGGGTATCTCCACGTAACTTTGTAGATTAAATTTAATGTACGCCTGAAAACTACACGAGAGTGAAGTCGATAAACAATCTCCGTAGTTACATATAAAATCTATACTACGTTATTCTATTCATACACTTTTATAGACATCAGATAAATGGCAATGGCAATGGTTCTGCAACTCAACACGCTTGGGAATTGAACTCACAACCGTCGCGTTTACACTCGCACCCTTGTCCCCCTGCGTCACGACGACCTCAAGTAATAAACATAAAATATTTATATTTATAGATGTGTAAGTAATGCCACACGAGAATTATACTACAGTGAATAAATGATGCTAGCTAGCTAGTTTGACGAGCGAGTTCAGTCGGTACAGTTGACGTAAGTGACACAGTAACAAAGCTTGAACGAGTCCCCGCTTCACTAGCGAATGTTGGCACATGCTTGTTATAATTATGATAGATGTTTATTTAGTACTTGGAGGTGTGCACTGGTATATCGTATATTGACTATTCGTGGTCGTAGGTTTATATGTTATGTTTACCTTTATACTTAGGAGAGGCAGAGGGAGCCTACCAAGACACGCACTCACTACACGCCCCCCGTACAATGTTCAGTTTTTGAAACATTGTGTGTGGTGGTGGATCTTAACGTTCCACTTTGTCTTATTACAAGAGTGAGGAAATGAAAATGTTTATTTACTGAGAAATATTCGACGTAACCGCCCCGACTATAGGCTAATATTATTACTATAACTAATATTATTATAAGATAATATTAAAAATAACGAAATAAAAGAACGAATCAATAAAAAGTAGAAACAAGTTCACCAGTCAATATTTTTTTTATTTTTAAACAAGTGTCAATTTTTTACTTAATAGTTAGAGAGAACCTCATTTTTTCGCCCATTTAAGTTTCCTTAGCCTGTAGTTGTATGAAATTAATCATTGAACCGACAAGGAAATGAGCTCAATTTCAGTCCAAATTAGCTTATAGTGACTTATCGATGGAATAATTACTTAAATCTAAGTAAAAGAAATAAATAGACAGATTCGTCACCTTCTATAGCTCTAACAAAGTAATGAGTCTCTCCTAACTTCAGTGACTCGCAGTGTGTCAGGCTTTCTGTAACGGATGCATTAATGTACCACGAGCTAGCGACTGGACGAGCGCCAATTGTATGAGAATGTATGTTTGTATGTTATGTATATGAAAATAATATTATAACAGTTATTTTAAGACTTTTTTAAAAAGCAGTAGGAAGGAAAAATAAGTAGTTTTACGCTTTTTCCTCACAACAGGGAAGTGTAGAGAACCACGTGAGAACTTTGTTAACCCAAAATACAAAGGAAAAAAAACTTATGAAAAAGAAAAGGGAGTGTTTTGCTGCGTCACTGTTATTTGGGGAAATAAGTTGTTGCTAGCTAACAGTAACTAAAATCTAAGACCATTCTTTGACATACTAGACTGCAGAAATATAGATGTACTCGTAGTTTGAGTCTCAGTGTTTCTATGAATAAATTAATAGAGTTTGGATGTACGGCAGCATATTTCAGCGCTTCTTAAAAGCAAGATTGAATTAGTTGATTAAAATAAATTTTTATATAGAGAACGAAGAGAATAGAATTTTGACGTAGCTAGACGAGAACGTATGGCTTAATGGCCGGATTGCAAGAGGCGCGGGTTCAAATCTCGATTCGCTTAAATTTCTATACGTTTTCTAAATAAGCATGGTAGATTCTTGTTTTTAGCGTTATCTTGAGGACCTAATATTAAGATTTAGTATTAAACAAATCCCCACTTTTGGCCATACTTTCGAGACATTACATTGAATGGCAGTACTCAACACTGCGCTCTGTTTTGTCACCAGAGCGAGAAAATAAAAATAATTTATTCTCCCGTATAAAGCCAGACGGCGCTTAATTCCGACACCCTGCACGTGATACCTCTTATACTCATGATGCTAAAATACTATAAGCCACGATATCTTAACAATAGGTAATATTAGAAACACGTAGCTATTCTACGACAGCGCCAGATCCATTTATTATAAATAAATTCCCTCAAAGGAATATCAATAAGCTGCAAAGTAGGAGCAGAATGTTTTCCAATATTGCACTCAGTGACATGAAAGATGCATTTCTTTTCATTTTATTTATAAATTGCTACTACGGTATAGAGGCCGTCGTGGCGTAACGGCACACCGTCTAACTGTAAGCGCAGTGTTTGTGGGTTTGTTTTGAAGATTAGTTTAGAAATCAGATCATGGCTTTGACTTTAACTTTCACTTTTGCTACTTAACTAGCTGGTGAAGAACTGAGTGTCTTAACACTAGGCCCTCTATCTACCCTGCTAAATGCAGGACACAGTTCAACTTCCGGTTCCAACTTTCCGCGGAATTCTGGAGATATTCCGTGTTAAGTAGTAGAACTCAACGCCGCGCTTTGTCTCATTACCAGAACGAGAGAATGAAAATATTAAATATTATTTCCTCAAGCGGGAATCGAACCGATCGACCTAATTTTCAGGAAAAATATATGATCACATTCTTGCGTAAATATATTTTACTCGAGTATTGTTTACAATTACATACATTTCAATAGAACACACTTGCTTAATAGAAATCAATCGAGTGCGGCTAATTACCGCATCCACGAGCACCTGCGGCTCGGGGGTGTTGTGTGAATCGAGGCTTAATTAAATCTTACGTAGAACTAAATATTAAATCAACTATATTTACTAAGAAAGCTCAGCTTTTTGAGCTTATATAAACTTATATTAACTTTAGCAGCATAGTGCGCCCTCCAGCTCGATGGACCAACGACATGAAGAAGGCTGCTGGCTTCTACTGGATGTGGAAGGTGGAGGATCGGGAGCTCTGCCGCACCCTGGGAGAAAATAAAAGTATCCAAATATTAATACAGTGGAATAGACAATAAGTGCATGTTTTAAAGTCATTAATTATATTAATACTGAATTAAGCCCTTAAGCAACGCTACAATTAATTGAAAAATATTTGTTGTCGAAATTAACTATCATCAATATATATAAATAAATATTGATGAAATTTATCTGAATATATTTATTGCTTCAGGTAGTATGATACAAATGGGAGGGTAGGCGAAGTGTACATAGTATTTATTACACATCCGCTCGTTACGCACTGTGGTATTTAATACCGCACTGTAAACTTCAATGACGAGAGCTAGCATGTGACGGTCATTGGATCACATCCAGTATATATCGCTAAGACATTAATTCAAGACCTTATTTAAAAAAGAAAAAATAAAGTAATCTAACAATATTGTGGGCACCAATCTCTTGATATATTTCGTATTCAGTAATAATAACATTTTTGAATTTTGCAATTTTAATTAATTTTAAATAAAGTTCTTTAAGTGGATTGATCGCATATATTTAAGTATTATATTGTCTTTTTAAAAACTCGACGTTTCAAACACTTTGCAGTAGTCCGTAATCGCAGTAGGTCCAAATATATATAATACTAATGTAACGTATAAAATTCATATCAAAAGATTGCCATGTGCACAAAACATGGAAATTTAGTTTTCCAATAGTAGTTCTTACGTAAGCTCCAGTATAATATTATATAGGTCTAGTCTACATCACCGCACTAACTTTGCAAAACAGCGACATGAATTAAAGAAATTTGTTTCAGCCGCAAATCTGCAACGAGCTACGAAAACGGGTGAAATATAAAAGCGGGTAAAATGTTCAAGAAATAGGTCAAGCAATATTTCACATCAGATGTTTTCATATTAAAATTAAGGGCTTTTAAAACGAATTACGCAATAAAAGTATGAATAACGGACGTTGTGGACTGGCATACCGCCAGATACACTTTGTCGGGAACAGCGTAGCCGCGTAATTCAGCCACTCCACGCTGGTGACACTACACTGACGGGTAGGCATATTATATGCATTTTACTTTCTCTTACACTCTAAGCTAGCTTCTGATTAAGCACGATGATTGTTAATTCGATTTTTTTTCATTCACGTTTTAACGTATCACGGTAAGCAGAGGGAACCCAGTGTAAAGACCTTTTATTCCCCACTTTTAGCCCAATTTTCGAGACAGCGTTATGAATAATGGAAGGCCACGTCATGCTTTGTATGAGAACGGAGCAATACAAATAATTTGATTTCTTCGGGAGACGATCCGAAACCACAGCCGTCCTTTTACAGTGCTAATGCGCTATAACAAAAGAGCTTCTTCATCAATAGTAGCTTCTTCATCAATAGTAGGCATAACGCCATCACCTGAGGTACTCTAATCAATATCCCTAATCCGCTAACATTGGATGAACGCGGCTAATGACACGTGGAGATGACACTCTGCTATAGTTTAGTTGTTAGTTATTTGTAATAGAACAATATTATGTGTGTAATAATATATTGTTCTATTACAAAGAACTATTTATAAAGTTCTATTAGAGAGATAAATGTAATAAAGGATCTATAATGATTTCAGAATGATGTATTCAAAAGATATCAAAAAAAAATAATTTTACGGTAAGAGTTGTAACTCCCACAACACACATACTACATTACAACCAAAAACACGGAATTTTGCTATATTTTAATTAAAAGCAATAAAATCGTTATCAAAAGAAATAAATAAAATAAATCA
>DWGR01004991.1:0-10685 GCA_018247715.1 Heliconius burneyi
ATGACTATACTAAAATAATCAACCAATTTTTCCTAAGTAGCCTTAAGTAACTTAAAATAAAAAAGAAGCAGATGAAACTGCACAGGGGTCACTAGTAATTCAATAAACTTAAGTTTTATTTTTTTTTGCTTCACGCTGTATCCTACACAAAGCAGAGTAGGCATGGCAGATTCCCCACTGTCGAACTCTCGAGGTATTGGGTGTTGAGTGGTAGAACTTAGCGCCCCGTTTTGCTTCTATACCAGAGCTAGAAAATGAAAATTCTAAATATTACAGTCGTAGGCTTGAGCCCCTGCGACATGACGGCTGTAACTTACGATTATTTAACAGTATTTTTATATCAGCATATATGCAATGGCGAACAGTGTTTTAATGAAATATCGTGATAAAGAAAAAAAAATATTATATAAATGCTGTCCAATTACAACAAACTTGAGTTGCTATTAATATTTTTCTGCCATGACAGCTAATAATTATTATTTTATAATTTTAATTTCTCTACAAAATATGGAACTTCAAAATATAAAATTCTTATGAAAATGTATAAATAGCTTCAAAGCTTTAATATAAGGGTTTCATTACGCATTCCATGACAGAAGCCATCAACCGACGGGCATCTACCGGAAACGGAAGTCGAATTATAGACCTATTCAGTATCGTAAGTTCCTCCTTTTTATCTGTTTCAGTATTTATTTTTACACTTGTTTTATGGTGGCCGGTCATGGCGCATGGCACAAGTCTAATTATAAATGCGACAGGTTGTGGGTTCGATTCTCACTCAGAAATAAAATATTTAATATTTTCATTTCTTCGCTCTGGTGACGAAGCAAAGCGCGGCGTTGGGTTCGCTCGTTTGCCATGTCTTTTTCCATAAAAAATGATTATAATAATGTATAGCTATTATAAAAACATAATTCAAAGATTCAATTAACATTTTATTTAACCGGAAGAATTAGAAATTCTGAATTTAGTAAATGACGTTACACAGTTAATTGACTTTTCGTCTTACGGTAATTAAAATTAGCAGTGGAGGACGTAAAATAATTATGAGCCGATTAAAATTTGGGAGGAACATAACAAAATCCATTTGAAAACGTCTCTTTTTATTAATTAAATAATTATTACGACTGATTGTGGTTTTTTCCAAGATTTACACTTTATTATATAGGGTAGGCAGTGAGTGTCAAGTGTCACTCTGTTTTTTACGTTCCGTCCAAATACGAGAAAATCATCGAAATCATTCGGATGTGAAAATTATGCTTCACTTTGCCATGCCAGAGCGTGGTAGTAAATATAATTTACTGATACCATCGGGGATCGAATCTGCCACCAGCCCGTATAAATCATTACTATATTTTAGACATAATTGAGGCTAGTTATTTATATATATATTTATATATATATATATATATATTTATATATATATGAAAAACTATGTTAACTCTATTTAACATTAGGAAATTCCAAGTTCTTCTAAAAGACTGTTTCATGGCATATGACAAAAAGAAGAAAATCTCTAAGTGGGTTCACACCAGAGCTCTTAAATATATGTAATAAGCCGAAGAAATAGTAAAGCAATTCTAGGCGTAACGAATTAGTACAAGAAAGCCAGGAATAGACCAGGCCAAGTTTCACCTGCGGTTGTAGCAGTGGCGTAGCGAGCTTACGAGTATGTCGCGCCCGGGGCCAAGTACTTTTACAGCGCCCCCCAGGCGAACACTATATAATTTCATATGTATGTTTAAATAGTTTTGCAAACTATTTGGCGCCCCCGTATAAGCAGCGCGCAGGGCTTGATGCCCCCCCTTGCCCCCTCCCACCTCTCTACGTCACTGAGTTGTAGCCCCTTTGATGATGATGATGAAAACCAATGGACATACTAACCAACGATTAACTACTGTTACTTAGAAATAGCCTTTGATTTGGACACAGAAAAATGTTGAACTGAAAATTAATCACATAATTTGAAACGTTTCTGATCGTTAAGCAACGTTCACTTAAGTCGGTAGGAACGACTCCTCAGGGACTTATCAGCTATTTACATTATAGGATAGCCCCTTAAGTAAACTGTAATTAAGATTTGTGTTTTGTGTATATATATTTTTATGAGACTATTTGAAAATTATGATTTTGTTTACTATTTTACGCTTATTTTGTAGACAATAGGTCATTGACTAATCAAATGGGTAAAATGAGAATAGTTACTTTGGTCGTGAAGAGAGACAAGGCATGACTTTAGTCAAGGCTGTAGCTTTCAGGAAATGTCGCAGGAAGCCGTTGGAGCAAGCAGCGCAATACCGATCGGCGTGAATAACCTTGAGGGAAGCCTATGTACAATATCTTCAATACCAAAGGGACAAAAAGATCTTTTTTATTTTCACGCCATATCCCACAACAAAGCAGAGTAAGCAAAAGGAACCTGGAAACCTGTCCTGTTAGGACACTTCGTTTCCATTAAGCCATTTAAATGCCCCACTTTACGCCGAATTCCTCCTGAATTCGGCGATTTTGCGTGTTGAGAGGCGGAACCCAATTCCACGTCTCCTTCCTAGAGCGAGGAAATGAAAATAATAAATATTTTATTCCCTGGAGTGAGAATAGTACACTCAACCTGTCGTGTTTCAGACTCTTTACACCTGCGCTACAACTGGCCTTAGAAATCTCTCTGGTCTCTAAATTTAAACACTTAATATTATGAATATTGTCGGTAGATATGTGTTTATTTTTTTTTATTTTTCGCTTTACGGTGTATTTCGCACAAAGTAGGATAGGCAGTGAAACCTAGTATTAAAACACTCAGTTCCCGCTGAATTCTGGAGGCATTGCGTGTTGAGTGGTGGAACTCAACGCCACTCTTTGCCTCGACACCAGAGCGAAGAAATGAAAATATAAATGTAATAAACATTTAATTTACTCGAGTGGGGATCGAACCCAAAACCGTCGCTTTACAGACACTCTAGTGCCGGTGTGCCACAACGGCCTCTAAAAATATATATAAATAAAAATATCTTCTAGTGTGTTGTAGTAAAGTTTTGTCTAAAAAACAATCTAATCTAGCATCACGCTGTATCCCTAGCGGGGTAGTCGGAGAGAGCGGAGTATCAAACGCTACGGAAAAAATAAAATTATAAATAAATACATACATTCGTTAATTAAACATGAAAGTTGTTTCCTCCATAGTGAATTATGCATTTACATGCGAATTTTCCTTTATTTGTATTGAGAATGGGCTTACTTGTGTAAGCTTAAATTGTCCCGTGTTCTTACAAGAGAAAACAAATTATATAGCTGCTGTCAATTTGGTTGCGCCTCTAATTAATCCTCTTACAGTTACTTACTCTGTCTTTTGTGTTTTTACAATCATGATTTATGGATGTTTGTATGTAGATTATTTGTTATTGACTATATTATAACTAGTAAATATATTTTAAGATGTTAGGAGGAATATTCTTTTATTTTATTAAGTGACGGGCTTGATTTAAATATCTACGTTGGCACAGAGGTCATACTCCAAGACTCCTTTGGCACGATCTTGAAATAGTACAGCCCAGTTTGTCTCCATTTCAGTTTCATTAGTCGTATATATCAGTACTAGCGGATGTTTAATTAACCATGCCTTAGGTCTTAGATCGTTAGGGGTTTGCACATGAGTAAAATTTCTTTTCATATATATTTATATAAAAATAACTTTAAAAAATGCAAACTACTACGAGTTGCTTACTACGAGTTTAATAAAAGTACACAACATTTACTGGATAAACGACATAACATCACCACATATTTTCCCATATAAAGTCCTTTATGATAACAAACCTAACTCGATTTTTCCACTGGAACGACTTGGATCGTATTATAATATTTGTTACGCTTCTATAAAAGGTTAATAAAATATAGTATTATTAGATTTTGTTATCGTTATATTCACTTTTCAGGAGAAAATATGGATAATAGGATAAGAGAGTACTTTTGCCTTCCAAAATATTTTTAAAATTCAAATTGATCTTTATACGAGAAGAAGCGTGAAGCTGACTCCACACTCCCTTCTCCATTTTCCGTCAAAGTCTGGAGGCATTACGTGACAAGTTGTACCTTGAACCCTTGGAGCCGCGCTTTACCACCACACCAGAGAGAAGAAATGAAAACATTAAATATTTGACTCCTCAAAACGAACCAACACCAATTTCCATTTGTACTCGTCAAGCTTATGCCCCGCGCCACGACTGGCCTCAAGAAAGCCTCATATAGATGTTGAAGATAATGTAATAATTACGTATTATGTAGCTATTTCACATGAATGACGCGCGCGACTTGTGGAATTTCATTAATTACAGCCAATATACGCGTGTTTATCTAATTAATTGTAAATTCCGGAACGCGATATGCTTATACTTAGAATATGCCATGTATGTACAACAATCATATTTGTACATTTATTATAATTTTTTTAGTTATTGTTTTTGTGGGCTTTTTTCTTTACGTAAATTTTATGTTATTTTCGAGAAGATGTTTTGAAGTTTTAGTACTTCTGTAGATACTTTGCATTTGGATGGCTAAGTGTCAAAACATCTTTCTTTTAAATATTTAAAGAAGAGAAAGTATGTCAAAAAGGTATTTGAACCTATTACTCCATACATATAATAAAACTTCAAATGTCTGTGTATGAAAAATAAATGATAAAAGTAATATATTCGGTGCATTTGTATATAGAATAGAAACCATAACAAAGACTTTTATAATTCAGATTCAAAAGATTCTATCTTGTTGTTTGTGAGCTTGTGCGCGTTTCAAAGAGTTCTAGTTCAAATCCCCCGTTTTAATTTGTTCATAAACAAAAAACTTATTTCAATATAAAATATTTTACTAAGCTAAACTAATGTAAAATAAACTTTACTTTTTAACTTATTGAGTCGACTGAAATTTTAATTTCAATGTATAAATAGATAAAAATAATAGATTCTCCAAGAAGACATGTGTGTAAAAAGCTAATAAAAATAATATATTTCTTTCTCACCAATTAAATTCATAATAACATGCCATTATAATACTAGAATATATAATAATTTATATAATTGTAACCGAAAACTTCAGAATTTCCTTCCTTTAGATCGTGAAAAGCGAAACAACTCCACGCTTTGTCACTCTAAGCTCACATTGTACTTGCCAGATGAAATATTCATAAAACTGTCCTATGTTTCCACGTAGCACGTGACAACACATGAATGCAGGAAATTTATAAAACAGCTTGTATTTTAAAATATATTTCGTGTTTATATCGTGGACTCGATAATTCCATGCACTCGTCAACCATAGAGTGAACTGGTCGTATTTCGTGAGAAAACCTACTAATTTTGATCATAACATTGAATCTTCAACGTTTAATGATTAGTTTGACGACGATTAGTTATATTGTAAAATGACATGTCCATAAAATATTTAATAAAAGAACCGAAACTATGTTACGATGTGATCACAGGTAATGATGACAAAATAAATTTATAGAGAAAACGTCATCTTTTTTTTAAATGTATTGTTGATGTCGGATTGATTAAAAAAGTCAGTTAGGGTTACTTTAGCAAAATATATTTAGATTTTTTTAGTTTTACATTGTGTCCCGCACATAGCAGGATAGGCAGAGAGAACTTGGGAACCCAGTGTTTGTTCAGTATAAAGCTTTCTGCCACATTCTTAAGACGTTGTTGTTGAATTTCGAAACTCAACGCTTCGTTTCTCCTCGTTAGGAGCTAAGAAATTAAAATTTTAAATATTTCATTCTCCCGAGTGGGACTTCGAACCCACAACCGTCGCGCAGTCACACACTTGCGCTCCTACTCCATGACAGCCTTTCGATATATATATATATATATATATATAATTACATTTTAATATATTTTAAGCGCAACTGTTAGAAGGATTTTTTTTAGTTTACTAAAAAAATCTTTCTGACAGTTGCGCTTCTCAATATTATAAGTTAGATATTATGAATCGACATGAATAAAGGTAAAATAATAAATTAATAATAATAATATATTTTTTAAATAATATTTTTTTTCCTAGGTATTAGTATATTATATACTTAATATATAAACTTAGATAACATATTAAATTCAGAATTATTCATACAACATTCAGAAACACTCAAAGTACTTAAGCAAGACTAACAATACAAGCTATTAAAACAAACATCTATAAGCGCACAGAATAAAGATGTCACTTATGTCAGTTTGTATATAACGTGTTGTTGGAACTTAATGTTAGTGACGTTTCCATTTCAATTTATTATTTTTATTCAATACATTGTTATACAAAGCTATGTGTGTTACATTGGTATCTTTTGATGGAAATATAAAAATATCCTTTTTTTTACTCTCTGTTAACAATATATGAGAGAAAAAAACATAGAGTATACAATATACAGATAAAGATAATACTTGTGGTGGCTCGCAACCTAATTTGCATTGTCTTGTCCTTGTAGGAATATAGGGTAAGTCATGTGTTAGTGCTTAGATACACTTTGTACCCCAGCAACAAAAACAACAGCACAACACAGCTTCACGCTAATATTATAAATCATAATCTTATTCCAATGAAAGTTTAGGATACTTTCATAATAAATTCGAAATTACATTTGACCTTCCTAAGCTTAATAGACTATTAAACTTGTTAAAGTACTTGTCGAGCTTAATTCGAGGAAGCTTTAAGTTGAGTAAAAATGTATAAATTTTACCAAAATTTAGATCGTGATTTATTATATATTACTGTACTTTTAACCATAGCCTTATTTATGTAAACCTAATAAGTCTAAGAAGTCTTTATCATCAAAGTCTTTTGGACTGTAATGGATAGGCGCGTCTTTTATTTACTGTATTCCGTTAGAACAAAAGTCAGGAACGTAAGAATTCTCGTGAATTGTATGTAACATATTATGGTATTTTGCATTGGCTTTATTAAAGAACTGTAATATAAGGCTAGGCTTGACTTCATCATATCATCACTGTGTTTAATTTTAGCGATAGTCGCTCATTCAAGTTTGTAATTGCTTATTTTTGAATAATAACAAAGTTTCTCTTGAAGTAACACAAAACATGACGTTTTGCAATGCTCCATGCAATGTTTCTTATATCAAAATGAAGGACAGAATGTCTTATCAATAGCTTGGCTTCAAAAATTAGAAAATGCCGCATCATTATTATATTTGAACAATGTATTTAGTCAATGTCGCAAGTAAAAAGAACATCCATTAAAATATTTTTAATGAATGTTCTATATAGATTGTAGCACAATGTATGTTTGTATGTACCACAGGTCAGCTACGTATTGAATAAATTAGTATCTAAACCGAAATATCTGATATCTATGTATATACAATGGTGAAATGAATATTATATAAACTTATATTTGAAAATCTGGCTATGAATATAAAATGTGTAAAATCAAATAAATGTGAAAATTTTATGTAGAAAAATTTATAGAACGTGGTTGTAAATTATGCCAAATGTTATAATTGTTTCTGTGATAATTTGAGACATTGAGAGTGAATGACAAAAAGTTCTAGAGCGGAAAAATGAAAATAAAATTGAACACGCAACAACCGTTCTTAATTACTGTCTCACTGTACCATGATGGCGTATATAATTATTTTTAATAATTTTTATTTCAAAATCTTTATTAAATTGTAGAAATTTCTAACAATATTTGCAAATATTCGTGATTCAAATTCTATTACTTACCGAGCGTAAAAAGGGTAATTCTGATTTTCCACACAGTTAAATATAAATAGACATTGAGCCTGTGAATTGTTAACATACTTAATTGTTGTTTGATGTTGGCATTATTTCATTTTAGGTGAAAAAGAAATATAAAAAATATTTAAAGTATTTTAAATTATATATTTAAATTAAGATCGATCGATCGCTTTAAAATTGGAGCTACTACTACTAAAAAAAATTAAAACCATTCCTTTTCCTTAGAATAGAATTATGATAAGATATTCAATTAATCCGTACTCGTGTTCCATCAAAGTGGACTTGGTGTTTGACGTTTAATAACGGCGGAACATTGTTTGCTTTAATGAGTGACTTGTAGCTTTGAACTAAGCTTATTGTTCTGTTATTTGGTTTTAATAAAGAAATACTATCAGATTTTCTTATATTGTGAGTTATTATAATCATTTTAAACTTATTTCTTACTTTTTTATGTTGGCAGAGAAAATTTTGTGCTAGGCCACTTCAGCTTCACGCTGTATTCCGCATACATCCGGGTAGGCAGAGGGAACCTGGAGGCATTGCGTGTTGAGTGGCAGAAATCAACGCCGCGCTTTGCCTCGATACCAGAGCGAAGAAATGAAAATATAAATTTAAATAAATATTTCATCTCATATTCTATGATGAAATACGCCACTTCGTGTTCCAATTTCCTTCCAATTATCAACTCAACTTTTTGTCTTGTTACCAGAATAAGAAGCTGAAAATAATTAATCTCCCTTAATGTGTATCAAATATGTCTTTGGCGTTTACAGTCAAATGTTGTGTCTTTGTACCACAGCGGTATTTATATTATGTCGCGATATTCAAATTTGAAAATAGCCCAAAAACTATGTAAATACGCGTAGTATAAAATAATAAATAAATAAACTTTTTCTTATTTTAAGCGGAATTCTAAAACAAACAGTTAACAATGTTTAACGCTCTGCATATTTTGCTAACGCCGAAAAAGATTCCAAGGAAATTTCGTTGGGAGGGGAAGGTAGAAATGTGTGATCTCATTATCATATGTAAAATATACCTTAATACATAAGGGTAAGGTTCAAAATTGAACATAAACAATTAATAGCACCTAACACTCGAAGTTGTCAATATTTACAGTATTTAAATGAAAAGATTTCTGTACCAACAAAAATCTATTGATCGAATGATTTGCTGAATCTAAAGCAAATAATTAAGTAATTCTCATTTCTATGTTATCAGCATTTCATTTTTAAAGATTGATAAATTTTATTATTTATAATAAATTTAATTTTATTTCCACGAATCTGCCAGCTTTACGTGGCGATAATAAAATACATTTATTAACATCAGATTTCATCTAGCTAGACTATAAGTTGTTAGACTATAAGTTATAAGTTGTTAGGGAAAATACGTGCGACAGATATTTTAAGTAATTAGGAAGAGTGCTGTCTAAATACGCAAATTTAGTTATATTCTATGCAGAGTCAAAAGAAATAATCCGGCTAAGGGCTAGATGGACTCGCGCACGAAGATTTCTTATATAAACGGGAAAATAATCACGTGTCTTGTATGGGAGCCCCTTTAAACATTAATTTAATTGTGTATTAGTATTTGTTGTTATAGCAGGAAACCGAAATAAATCCTCTGTGAAAATTTCAATTATATTATATCACGGTTCATAAAAGCCTGGTGACCAGACAGACAGCGAAGAAATAATCTTACTCCTTCGGTACGGAACACTAATAAGCATTTATATTTGTAACACAATCATTTCCAATGTTGATTAGTCAAATGTATATCAGTGTTAAGTTCCGCACCCCCAAATGTCATAAGCGCAAATCTTCATAAGTTTGGTAATAAAGAACATGTAATTTTAAAATATATCAACGTTTTTAAATGATAATTTTTACCATGAACATCGGTCTCTACTTAGAAATAATTGACCTTGACCTGATATAAAACATCAATAATATGAAACATCATAATCGCATTAGACAATGCCGGGCTCCAGCGCCCAACCACCTTAAAAGCTGGCAACGCACCAGTAATTCCCCTGGCGTTACGCGGGGTCGTGGGCGGTGGTGATCACTTACCATCAGGTGACTTGTATGCTCGTTTGCCACGTACTTTTCAACGTTTATGAGTTGAGGCACAAAGTATGGCTGTAAGCGCGACAGGTTGTTGTTGGGTTCGATTTCCACGAGCAAATGAAATAGGTACTTAATATTTTCATTTCTTCGCTCTGGTGTCAAGACAAAGCGCGAGAGGATTAGCGTTATGTAGTCTACTTCAGCTTAAGTTCCACCACTCTAAACGAAATGCTTCCAGAATTCCGCGGAAATTTGGCAACGGAGTGTCTTGATTCTACGTTCCCTCTGCCTATCTTGCCGCGTATGGGATACAGCATGACGCTAAAAATATTGTACATATATACAGTAAAGTAGAGTATTAGGACACTGTTGTATCACAGTAAGAGTCAGTATACTGCCCTTAGTCTACCAAGACTAAGGGCAAAGGAAAAGATAAAGATATAGGTACAGGCTAAATACGAAATAAATACATTTTTTTAACCACGGATAGCTTTTTCAATAAAATCAAAATTGAAAACTTGTATAAAGATAATATTCACAGCTTTAAAACTTATTTATTAACTTGAACAAATGTGAACGGAAAAATGTTAGAAATGTCTCATTTAGGATCGTATCGTGAAACAAAAAGTTAGTTGAAGAAATTTGGAAGCGAATGTTTCATTATAAATTTTGACTTTCAAATACCTATATAATTTCGTTAAGCATAAGCTCTACTGAAAAATTACAAATAATTTTTAAATCCTACTGTTGATGCGGAGAAAAAGGAAAAAGTAGTTCTTTTTATCGGTAGCAGTAATAGTCGCAATTGAATTATAAAGTTGATTTGATTTTTTCTTACAAAAAGGCGTATGATATATTTTTATGCCATAAT
>DWGR01004992.1:0-10683 GCA_018247715.1 Heliconius burneyi
GTCTCAAACGAGTTCGATGTCATGGCTGGGCCTGGCGCAATGGGTCAAGGTCCTGTTGGTATACAAGAATTCTCAATTTTTGTTTAAGATATTCACACATTAAACACCTATCGCTGGACCGACTACTGTATTTTGTAAATTTAAAATCACACATTAAAATTCAACTAGTAAGGTTATTGGTAAATTGATTCTGATTGTACTAAAAGAATATATTAAAAAAAATGGTAGCTACATAATAAAATATATGACAAGAATAATATTAATGAAATAATATTGAGGACAGTCGTGGCATAGTGGTTGTAAACACGACAGGTTCTAGGTTCAATTATCAATCGGGTAAAATTCTAATTACTAATTATTTAATATTTTCAATTAGTCGCTCTTGCTTCGAGGCTCGCAACACGCAATGCCTCCAGAATTCGGAGGAAAGTAGGGAGTGGAGTGACTTAATACTATGTTCCTACGCTGGCACATGCGGTACACAGCATGAAACTGAAACTAAAAAAATTCTTATATTTCTACCCTCTATGTAAATTTAACTTCTTATATTTACATTTGCATTTGTTTTTAAAGTAGGTTTATTAATTGTATAAGCTTACAGAATAAACATATAATATAATGTTCTTCAAGTATATAAAGAAGGAGTGGTGCATTTAAGGTGTGGATACACGCACTTAAGAACCAGGCAAAGAAACTACGTCAGGTGTTAGACATAAGCTGTAGTATTTATATTAAAAATATGCTAATTATTATATATTTCGAAAGTAATTTATATTTAATCAAAGATTTTAATAATAAGAGTTCATTTTCAATCATCCATGAAGACGAACTTTATTTATTTTTAAAATTAATTACAATTTAGGCAGCATTCTTATATTTGAAATAGATACTTAATATAATCCAAGTAATCATGTAAATAAAATGTTCTGAAAAGATCCTTTGTAAATATTTTCTAAGTTCTTAATAATTAATAATACGTGTACTATATATAATTTAAGTTTAATATACAAAAAAAATGACATCTTAAAATTAAGACTGGGGTAATTTTTTGGGACAAGTGTAGAACGTTAATTATAAATTAAGCTTAAAAGTGTTAATCAATAAAATTGATTAAATAAAAGAAACACATATAGGTTTTTGTATACCAATTAATCAAAGATAACACAAAAATATATAAAAGCTCCAATAAGTATAAATAAAGTTGCATCCGGCAGCAACTTCGGTCACGAAGTAGCCAGGTTATGTATGCACGTCACGATTACTTTACTTTACGTTCACGTATTGCTTTTTTACATCATAATAATATTAAAATCTCAGTATATGGGCATGTATGTTAACAAATAAATCTAGACGTTTAATCCTAATTTTAAACAATGTGTCCATAAAGTATAGGAGAAAATTTTAAATTTGTGTAAACTGAAAAAAAAAAAACTGTCGAAATATCATCTACAAACAACACTAGCCCAAGCACGAATAATACAAATTGGTATCGACTGGGATTCGAATACTTTTCGATAGTTATTCGTGCTTAGGCTACAGTACCTTGTACATTGGTGACTAAGTAACACAGACAATCTATATTTATTGAACTAATAGGCTAAGAATGTAACAATTGACAGCCTATAAGGACAATGATAATATATGATTAAAACGGTTTGATTAAAATTTAGGGGTAAATGCATGACAAACGCATATTAATTACAGGTTAGGTATATTATCGTGTATTGTATTCTAATTTGTTGCCTACTCAATAACACGAAGGTCGATCGTGTCACGCATCTCGGTGACATAATGGTTGATACCAGCATAAGTGTAACAAATAGATTTAAGAGCTCACCTTGACTTTAGTTATGACCATAATCTTATTAATAATATTTAATTATGAATAGGTATCCGGAAAAAAATATTTGTGTATTCGTTTTAATTCTACTTAACTACTTAGTGTAGCCATAAATAGTTTTATTTTTAACTTAATCTCAAATAAATATTTTTCACTTGTAAAATATAATTAAGATTTTTTTAAGTTAATCAATGAAAACACAAATTTAAATCTTATTATCTTATTTATAGATAATTTAAAATACTTGTATTAATATCTTTACTAATTATAACGTTATTCGCGATATTACAAAAAGGCAATAAAAGATAATCTTGCTAACTTTTAAAAGACTATCCATTTTAATAAAATATTTAAAATTGGATTTACGTAATGACGTTTTCGTTTGTTTAATTGAATAAATGTATGTATAATATATAGCTACAAAATGATAGTGACATCGCGCAAAATGGAGCAGACGGATACGATACACGTGACCAGTAATTAATCTCGATTTGTAAACTTTAAACGTCTGTTGTTTGAAAACATTGTAGTATTGAGAAAATATTTCTTAGAATGAACATATTTAATTATATTAGATAAAACATTAAAAAAATGTTTGTTATGTCTTCTTAATTAGATCTGTGTCAACTATTAAAGTCGAATCAAATCAAATTAGCTTCACGCTGTATCCCGCACACAGCAGGGCAGGCAGAGGCAACCTAGTGTTAAGACACTCCGTTTCGACACTCTCTGCCGAATTCTGGAAGCATTGCGTGTTGAGTGACAGATTTCAACGTTACGTAAATGGGAATATAAACATAAATAAATATTTCACTTTCTGTGGAAGTGGGGATCGAACCCACAACCGTCGCGTTACAGTCACAACATTGTGCCGCTGCGCCATGATGGCCTCTAGCAGATATTAAAGACGAGCTCGAATATTTCCATATACAATAACATATTGACATTTGGGGTAAAAGATTAGATAAATGAATTAAGTCGTAAATATATCATTCATCAACAATAAATATGTACGTATAATGACTACTTATTTATATTAATGGGGTCGTTTCTTTTTTATTTTATTAAATAAAATAAAGGTAAACATCCTTCAAATTAAACTACTTAGAAGTATTTTAAATAAATTAAATGTGTTATTTATTAAAATGTAAATTAAACTTAATCCACTAATATTTCTATTTAAATATATTGACTTATACATGATTCCGAATATTATTACAATATCTAAAAATAACATATTGTAAATGTCATTATAAGAGTGATTCCATTCAAAATAACTATCGTTCAAAATAACACGTAAAAATATATTATTACGTGGTACATATATACTTATAATAGATCTGTAGAAAAATCGCTTCTGTACATTAAAAATATTTAAAAAATAGCCAGGGTGTTAAAGGACTAACAGAATCCATTTCCAGCAGTTTTGTCTGTTTGTCTGTTTATGTGAACACGTATCACGTAAAAAGTACACTACAAATTTAAGCAACGCTTATACAAAAAAAAGCTAGTAACTTAAAGTAGGCTTTAGTTTTTATTTCATTGTAATCGCTTCACTCTATCAAAAGATAAAGGTATTTAACGTTTTCAAGAAGTTTATATTTGAGAAAGAAAGACTGTTAGGCGGTATGAAATTCGCCGAGTCAGCTAGTCTGTAATAAAATTTCAATCATACTATATCTATAATGAATAACGCAGTAATGTTTGTTGAATGAGAGGAATGTAATTTTCCCATAACTTAGTGACGCTACAATAAATTAACGAAACAAAATTGTAAATGTCACGGCCATACAAAATATATATATATATATATATATATATATATATGATTTGCTTGTAGGGAGAATGTAAAAAATAACTAAAACGCAAGCCTCATCGACGACTCTAATAGCAAAGTCGTGATGTGTTCTTGGTAATGATGTTCCTTCTAAAAGTTTTTAGGTGTAGGCTAAATATATACGTAGTTCATAACTTGAAGTTGTTTCGGCTATAACATTTTTTCGTTTCTTGCTTGGAGTTCAACATATTTAAAATTATAGCGGCATATAATAGATAGATACGTAAATAACATTTACTTCAAAATTAAGCTTCACGCTGTATCCCGTACACAGCAGGGTAGGCAGAGGGAACCTAGTGTTAAGACACTCCGTTCCCTACTTTCCGCCGAATTTTGAAGGCATTGCGTGTTAAGTAGCAGAACTCAATGCCGCGCTTTACCTCGACCCCAGAGCGAAGAAATGGAAATATAAATGTAAATAAATATTTCATTTTCTCAAGTGGGAATCGAACCCACAGCCATCGCGTTACAGTCACGTCCTTGTGCCGCTGCGGCACGATAGCAAATATATATAAAGGACTATAAGACGAATGGTTGAAGAATTTTAATCACTTAATTTGATAGAGCAGGAATAGGAAAATCTAATATTACGTTACAATGATTATAAAATATATATTTTTTTACTTTTTTCATTTCTTCTTATGCGGCAAATAAGGATATACATATTTCAAATTCTTTTATAAATCAAAGGCTAACTACATAGTTGTAACTTCCTACAATACAGGTTTCCTTTCATATATCTATTTTTTTTATCTTCTCTCCTTATTCCGCATCTTTATTCAGCAGATTCAGCAGAGAGAACCTAGTGTAAAAACACTTTTTACTTTTTTTTGTATCTTGATATATATTTTTGTACGTTTAAACGGCGACAATCCATTACTATAAGCAAAACAATACTTGATTTTGTTGTTTTAATTGGCCGCCTTCAATAACATTCAATGGGTCAGACTAATTATATAAATAACTTTTTGTTTGTTGTTTATCCAATACACGTCCCGGTATCATTCGGGTTATATTTATTTAAATTTTTATTTCGTTTAAACTACGACCTCTTTAAATTTTTCATTTGATCCCTTCATCATTCGTGATGATACATTGGAATATAGTTACATTTAAAATATAGTTATAATAGTTATATTTTAATTCAACGTTTCTTATTAGATATGCATCAAAAACAATAAATTTATTACAAAATATATGTAGCATGTCATGGCGTAGGGGCACAAAGTGTGACTGTAAACGCGACAAGTTGCGGGCTTGATTCCCACTTGAGGAAATTAAACATTATAGAAGCTTCTGTACCAATGTTAAGATTGTTTGTCAACGAGAAGTACCATTTATAAAAGTTGACAAACTTGAAATATTTTTTATTGTTTTTTTTATTTTTACTTCAAGTTCTCATTTTTTGTCAAATTTTATAATTTTAGGTCCACGGGAACTACCCTATACGTTTTGATCTCGTTGCGAATTTCGTACCAAATGCACCAATATCGATACGCGTTTGTATCCTACGATTGCGTTGATTTAAAAGCTTGATTTTGAGGGACCCTAAAAAGACAAATAGAAGTCTACCTACGACTGTACACTCTTCCTCATTCTTACTGGCCTAGACAGAAATTGTCTAGTATAACTATTCATTATAAATGCAGCCTCTATTATTCACTTGGCAATATGAACTAGGAAATAGTGTTAATAATACGTCATCGCCCCTACTATAAGACGGTTATAAACATGACATTTTATAAAAAAAAATTTTTAGAAGGATTCATACCCTGAAATAAGATTAATTTAACAACCCAAAATATTTTACTTTTAAGCTATATTGTTATACAACCGGGTAGAGAGAGAGAGATAGAGAGTACTTGTCACTAGAGTGACAAGAGAATTCAACTAAAGCAGAACTATGAACATATTTAATTGTCCCAAGTGGGAATCGAATACCCAATCATTGTCCCATTGCGCCATTACAACTATATTTTTTTTCTTCAATAAAAATTGTTTGAAATCAATATATTTTAAGCAGCTTCGAGCTGTATTCCACACAGCAATAGAGGGAACCTAGTGTTAAGGTTCCCATACTTCATTACTATTTTTTAATATTGATTTAATTTTTAATTTAATAGATTCTAAATATCAAGCCGTTACTTAACTATGCGTTTGTGCCTCTCGGGCAAGACCCGATCTCCTCGGTGGGGTTATCACAAAGATAGTAGAGTCGCGACCCGATTTGCTTCCATTATTATCAATCGGCAGTCATTATTTGTACCTACTTACGACTACGGTTTTGTACTATCTTAGCCAGTAGTTATTTTTGAACGTTACTTAATTAAATACAAAGTAATATACCCTATACGCTTATGTTGTATAGGTATATTGGCAATATAGTAAACGTAGACATGAAATTTCTATTTTTGTTATAAAAGATCGTTAAAAAATTTATATTTCAATAAAAAAACATATTTATGAAATAGAAAGTGTATATTCATATTTATGAGCATTAGATTCGATTATGGGACTAACTTTATTAGCGCCATCGTCGTCACTTTTGCTCGTATCTTGAAAAAAATCTATTTCATTAATTTTTAAGCGTTGGGTCGCGTAGAGTTTGACACGCAATCTTTCGAATTCAGACAGAGAGTGGAGAACTCTGATCTATAATTAAACGTTGACTATAAAACTATTTTTATTGTGATTAATGCTATTTACTAATTATACAGATATTACAACATATGAAACAAAACGTACAATGTACATGTAATATAAGTAGTCAAATAATGATTTTTAAATCAGCTTCACTCTGTATCCCGCACACAGGTAGGCAGGGGGAGCCTAGTGTTAAGACACTCCGTTTCTCACTTTTCGCCGAATTCTGGAGGCATTGCATGTTGAGAGGTAGAACTCAACGCCGCGCTTTGCCTCGACACTAGAGCGAAGAAATGGAAATATAAACGTAAATAGATATTTCACTTCCTCGAGTGGAGATCGAACCAACAACCGTCGCGTTACAGTCACACCCTTGTGTCGCTGCGCCATAACGGCCTCAATGATTTTTAAATTTTCTATATTAATTCTATATAAACACATGTACAAGAATAACGGCTGCGAAGGAATATCACATTATCTTTATTTGACAACTATAAAAATAATATAATTGAGAGATGCATATTGTGGCCATGTTATTCCAATTACTTAAATACACAAATATGTTTTTAAATAGATACGCAAGACGCGTCGTAAACAAATAAGAAATAATTGGTAAATTTTTCCGCAATTTTTTTTATTTTAATATTGTTAAACAAAAAGAATAATCTAGAAAGAATTGCCTAGGTTTATCATTATCATTTTAAATACCTATACATAATGTATGTATATTGCCAATATTGTTATTTTTTCTATTTATTTATAAAGACGCAACTCAAAGAGTATAAGTACTATGGCGTTTAATCTTAGTACTAGACTAGCATATATATATTTTTTTTCTACGTAAAGCAGTAATAGTTGTTGTAAGAGTTTAAATCATATATTATTCTAAATAGGATCTTAGTACCTAATCGTTGAACTAAGAGCTTACTTACTTTAGTATATATATTAAAGTAAGATTCTATATATAGCGATGATTTGTGATCAACTTATATACATAAGTATGTTCCCCTATAGATATACTTTTACAAAGCAACAACGGTAGTCTTTATAACCATTTCAAAAATAAAATAAACTGGAATAAAAATAGAATAACAATAATAAAACTATTCGTCTATGAAATTGTATCCACAAACATATTTTATTTGTATAGTAAATGTGCAGACAGAACTTAGTGACAAGTAGATAATGACTAGATAATGTGACGTAATTTGTTCTTTAAGAACTAAGAAAGGAAAATATTTTGAATGTGACTGTTCTCTCGAATAGAATTTGTACCTATAATTAAAACAATGTTTTCAGACAGATACGTAATAAAAATACTATGATATATCTACGTAAGTAATAATAATGTATAGAATAATAAGAGTAAAAAAATTCCCAGTTCGCTCGACGGCCGCAAGCTGAGGTCCGAGTCCCGTCCCGTCCAATAGGGCTAACAGCATTAACATTAAAAGTCTTTATAATAGTAGGACACCTTTTGACAATAACTGAGATGATTAAGAATTCAGTCACCGCTCAGGGATATAATATTTATTACATTGTTTTTATTTCCCCGCTTTTGCACGCGAAGAATGGAGTGTTTGACACAAGGCTCCCTTTGTCTACTTGCTGTAAATGTCAATCACAAAGTGCTACATAAAAGAACCATGGTAGACGCCACGCAAACGAAGTTGCCCAATATTGAATTTTTATCACACAAAATGAAAGTCGTGGGGAAAAGTTCAAAGATAACAAAATTTGAATTTTCGCTTTTTAATTACTCTCTTCCTAGTAACGAAGTGAAACTAAGGGGCGAGAGCAATTAATGGGGAGCAAATTATCGACTTTCTGTTATTAATAATATGTAATAGGTGATGTCTGATTAAGAACAAGTTCAAATATTTTATCTCATGCAAAACATGATCTAACGTGCGTGTGTTTGTCATTCCTATCGTTACCTAGAAACAAATTATTTTATAACTGCTAATTAAAACACACACTTATCTATTATCTCAATATAATAATGATATAATTTTTTGTATTTCAATATGTATATTTAAACAAAAATACGGAGTAGAGAAGATTTTTTCTTAGCATTTCATACATCTACTGTGTTGCTTAGAGGAACTCGGAGTAACCTCGTTTAGGCTCAAAAGGTTCAGGATTTGATGAAAAAAAATAAAATAAAGATAAATGTTAGATAAATGTCCATGAGACCTTACAGGACGACTTTTTAGTATTCCAAGAAATATCAAGAGGATGCCGTGATAAGCTGTAGCTACTTTAAATTGTTTATAAAAAGTCAAAAGATATAGATACATTTGTTATAGATAAGTTTTTATTATTAGTTTCAGTCTCGTACAAGAATACTAATTATTGCTTTCTATATCTTCATCAATTAATATTAAAAATAATCTTAATTAGATTAAATAATCGGTTTCAGAGTAAAAAAAACATTAATTGGGTACTCGATTTCTAAGCTGTTATTGATAAAAAATTTTGTAGGCGTAATGTAACTTATTAAGAGGATAATATTGTTTTATAATATGTGATATCATTTAGAAACAAGAAAGGTAAGGAGCTTTATCTGCGGAAATGAGTAATTACAGAGTCTATTACATAATTTTCGATGCCTAATTAATATAAATGTATGAAATGGAAATGATGAGAGTATAAGTTTGTTGATACCAAGTCGCTGGGATAGTTTGTGAAACATACAAACAATAAAATTTTAATCTATTTAAGTGAATTGTGACTTTTGCTTCGGAAACTATAATTAATCCGATTAAATGAGATAATAAATTGAGAATTGTAATTTTTTATTAAATTAACTAGGAATAATCTTAGCAAATCATATGTTGATAAGATTTGTATATTCTGGAGAAGGTCTGAAGGGATATCTAGTACCGTTTAACTGGGATTTAGTAACGTATAAAGTTTTCATTGTAAATAGATATTGTTTTATTTAAGTTAATTCATTATTAGTATGATGATCATTGTACTAAATATTATATTTCTAATTTATTCAACTGTTACAGTATTTATATGTATTTGCGTCACGCTTTACAGATTATAGTTAGACTTTCATATTTCTAATGCTTGTGCTCGTAGAAAGTAGATGTAACCTACAGGATATGGTCGCGTCATGAGTCTTCTAAAGCTTAAGATTCTGTATAAAACTTTTCCATTACTGATTGCCAAGTGACTGATCGGCAACCCTCATCCGAAAAGCTGAAAAAGCTAAAATTTGTCAGGGTGTTTCTTCAGGGTTCAAAGGTTCCTACAGAGTTTTATATTTTATAGTCTACGCAAATGAAGTTGCAGTATGGAAATATATGTATATAATTATTTTATATCTCTACAATATGTATTTACAAAACTTATGCATTACTATGTATGACGCCATCGTGGCGCAGCTAGGATGTATCTGACTTTACGACCCACTCGGAAGAATGTTTATGCTTAGATATAATATAGATTTTTCATCGTTTTAGCTAGATCTTTCTAGCTAGAAAATGGAGGCTGAAAAATTAAAATGTATGGAATGGTCTTTGTTACTTATTAAGGGTTACTTCTGAAAGAAAAAATTGTGTATAGACACCATCTGAAATTATGTATATGTACGCTGCGTGTGTTTACTTTTAAACTATTTTAATTTCTCTGCTTTGGTCAGAAAAAGAGACAGAAAAATATTGTATATTCAGAACCAGTTATATTGTTTTGAATCTATAATTCACTAACTACGTGCGTGACAATTAAATAATTTGTACGAAGTGTGCAATATCACGTAAGCGGGTAGGGCACTGTGAACTTTAGTGACCCCATCCGACATTACTTGTACAAAGCGCGCCACTTAGGCATTACAAGGTTATGGTAACCATAATCGTTTCGCTCATAATTCTATTTGAACGTACTTTTAAATATCCATTAAAATTTCGCAACTTTGAAACTTATTGCAAAAAATTATTCCTAACTACATATCTGTTTATAGCATTAGTACCTAAATATTTCTACTAACTACCATAGATTTGCGGTTTATTTTTTTTTTATAAAAAAAATGAATCTGTGTAGAAAATGGACCCATAATTCAAATTTACTCAAATAATGTCTTTAAACAATTTTTAAGAAGTTAATATATGTAAGTATAAAAATTTTTTATTGTCATTGGCCAGCTATTAGAACATTAAAGTAAATGAATTGAAAAAATAATTTAATAATAAATGTTGTCTATATTTTTTATAATTTATGTGTTTACGTTATTCAATCTGACCTTCCGCCACCCTCGAGAACGCTCATATGCAAAGCTTGCAAATCAACGCAATCTATTAATATAACACGTAGGTTAGGTTGAATATTGAGATTAGAAGGTAAATAATGGTAAATA
>DWGR01004993.1:0-10682 GCA_018247715.1 Heliconius burneyi
ATATATATATATATATATATATATATATATATATATATATATATATATATATATATATATATATATATATATATATATATATATATATATATATATATATATATATATATATATATATATATACACAAGATGATTAAATCTGAGGAAATATGAGAAAATAAATTATTGTACCTATAAGAATCAAAAACCATATCAAAATTAAAATGTTATAGTTTTTAGAAACTTACCCTCCAAGTAATGCAACTTTCAAATTCTTCTTAAATGATTGTGAAAGGATCCATCCTGGCAAACCACCAGGTATTGGTGCTTCTTGCCACACTGATAATTCTGAGAGTGCTTCACATGCTTTACTTTGTTCTCTAAAAAAAATTAACACAAAGAAAATAATTGATCTCTTTTTGTAGTTTCCTACTGTATCCTCAATACAGCAGGATAAAGAGAAGGAAACTAGTGTTAAGACACTCAAATATATATCAAGTGGTAGAATGCAATTATACTGCACTGCATCTTCTAACTAGAGTGAGGAAATTAAATTAATTTCTTTGAGTGTAATCATGCTTGCAGGCCAGCAGTCATGTTTACAATAAGACACTGTCTACCGCCGTTAAGTCGGAGAAGTTCAGGTACCTTGGATCCGTTATGCACGAGTCTGGACGCATCGATCACGATGTCTATGGATAAGCGCTGCCTGGGCTAAATGGCGGGAGGTCACTGGTGTGGTCTGCGATCGCAGGATACCGCCCTAACTCAAAGGTCTGATATACAAGAGCATCATCCGACCGGTTCTTTTATATGGCAGCGAATGTTGTCCAACACTATCTCGGCACACTCAGAAGCTTCGCGTCACGAAAATGAAGACGCTGAGGTGGATGTGCGGCGTAACGCGGTCTGACCGCATACGCAACACGTTCATTCGAGGTAGTCTTGGAGTCCGTGACGTAGCGGATAAGCTCCAAGAGCGTCGGCTGAGATGATTTGGCCACGTTACGCACCGGCCTTAGAACTACATCGGATGCAAGTGCCTTGCTATATCATTCCCTGGAGTGAGACCTCTCGGACGCTCAAGAAAGCGCTGGTTGGATGTTGTGACGCAGGACATGAGAGCCAATGGTCTAACCACCGAGGATGTTAAAGACCGTGTAAAGGAGTAGGCTGAGCAGGAAGGCAGACCCTGGCAAAAGCCGGGATTAATGCCAGGATGAAGAAGAGGATGAAGACTGTCCACACTACCTCCAGTAGAAAAAAATACTTTACAGTAATTTAGTGATGTAAATAGCAATGAATCATAAAAAATTGTTTTATCTTTGGTATAAGTTTATCATTAACGAAAATAATTGAGTATTCAGTAATTCTAATTATACATGAAAATTTGAATAAAAATTATAATTAATTTTAATTATTAACACGAAAATGCACTTATTTCTTCTGTTTTCATATTATATAATATATATGTCCTACAAACAGCAAAATAAATAAATTCACATACTTAGCATGAGTTTGCGTGACCCATGATGCAACAACCGCTTGTGGGACTGGTTGCTCTACGAAGAGGAGCCGTATTACAAAGTGTCTTGCCAAGTCTGGAAGTTCTCTGCCAATAATAACCAAATATTTACTGTAGTTAATAAGATATATTGTTACTTACTTGATTAAAGTAACAAATATACTTGTTTTATGTATACATTGATGTAAATATAACGATAAAAAAATGCGAACTATTGTAATGTATCCTATATAAGTGAAGTAAACCTAATAATTAACTGCTAACATTAATATTTACCTATAGACTGCTAGACATATTGTAGGATAATTATACACAGTTTGTAAAAAATGAGGCGATCGACTTTTTAAATATTCGTGTAAATCTTTACACTGCAGTGTTGGTGATAGATTTAAATTTAGTGAAGATTTTGATTTGGATGATTCTGACATATTTCAAAGATTTTGAACTTATTAATAAAAAAAATTATAAAAATAATTTTTATACAAAGCTTTTAAATAATAAAAATAAACATGTTAAGCTAAAATGTTAAGAGATAAACAGAAATGCCGCTTTGTGGGCTTTGTTACATGTAGTGACAATGACATTTGACTTTTGACAATTATTGTACTCTCGTGTATTTTAAAATATAGATATAAAATAAACGTATGTCAAATATTATTTATTTTCATTTTTAAATGTGTACAGTAATTATCAGTGTGTTAATTTAAATAAATTCAATTAAAGTAGTTGTCCGAGCATTAGATTATAAACAGGTCTTACGTTTTTTTATAATACAGGTCTTACTTTTTTTCTATTAATTGTTCAATTGTGTAGGAATTAAGTATTTGAAATAGAAGACTAACTTCTATAACAAGCTGTAATATTTATTAATTCATGAAACAACATCACAAAATATAAACTTAGGTTTATTAAATAAATAATGTATACATTACCGTTATATATTTCTATTATAGTAACTTAGATATTTATCAGATTGAACAAAAATGTGAAATGAAACTAAAACTTATTTATTAACTTATCAATATATTATAACAAGTATATTAATTTAACGCTATAAGGTTCAAGTTTGCCGATATAATAAAAAAAACATATAATGTCTGTATAAGTCTACACCAATGGGATTTTATCATCAGCTCTTTTGTCCCATACAAAAGAAAAAAGTACACTCACACACGGTTGCACACTACGCACACAGATACACTTGCGCTTGTGTACAGCGTGCGACGAGGGCACACTCAGGCGCGCAGCGGAGTTCACCGCAGTCATTCTCGTCGGCAGATGGCGGATACAGTGGACGCTTTCCGTCAGTCGCGCATAGACAACTCGCAGAGAACGGTCAACAGTGCCCCTGCGTATCGTTCAGCTCCATTTTGTGTGTTGTATACCTTGTATATCAGTCCAACGGGACATTGTGTTTATGTGCTCCGAGGATAGTCGCGGGCCAAGAGTGTTTCACTGCCGACATGCCCGCGGAGGGATCGATGCGACACCTCGGGTGTTCGTAGAGACTGGCGACATGTCCGGAGCCGCGGGCGCGAGCGAAGGGTTCGAGTTCGAAATTCGAAAGCGGTCATGTCATCCGGATTGGGCGTGAGCGTGTGTCCGATGCGATGCGATCGTTGGTAGTGTGGTGGGCGGTGGTGTCGGCGGCCGCGCTGGCGCACGCGTGCTCCAGCTCCATCTCCAAGCGGCCGGCGCGGCCAGCGCGCCCGCAGCCGGCCGCGCCCGCGCCCGCGCCGCGCCTCAACGTCACCTTCCCCACCTTCAAGTGCGAGCCCGACTACTCCGAGTACTACTGCCTCAACGGCGGCGCCTGCTTCACCGTGGTTATATCCGACAGCCCCATCTACAACTGCGAGTGCCGCAGTGGCTTCGTGGGCCCGCGCTGCGAGTTCAAGGACCTGGACGACTCCTATGTGCTCACCAGCCGCCACCTCATGATGGAGACTGCATCCATCGCGGGCGGCGCCACCGTGGCCGTGTTCCTGGCCATTCTAGTCTGCTTCGGCGCGTGGGTGCGCCTGCATCGCCGCGGCAAGGCGCCGCCGCAGCCCGAGCGCGGTCTGGTGCAGCTCGTGGCTGTGGCAGCGCCCCGGGGCCGCGTGCACTTGTGTCCCGCGGTGCCCTAGTGACTTCCCAGTGTACATAGTGTTGGACAAACTGACCGGGAGGTGTTAAATTTATGTGATAATTATTTTATGAAGCTCATAATTTATTTTGATGTATTTCAAATGTACATACCGTATTAGAGTCACTCTGAAGTGTTGCATTATTGTCAAATTTCAGTCTTTCTCTTGTTGTTTGTGAAATTCAGTGTACGGACTGTTGAGATCAGCGATAACTGTGTACCTAATGCTACCCGCTTCAACTAGAGCTGTTATGTTGTATATAGCAGGATGTGGGTGCTTCGTCCCTCTCATACTAGATAATTGTTAGCTGTTTATAGTTCATGTTAAATTCTTATTGGAGTTCACAATACTATGTTTACATGTGTAATTTGTCATTCTTTTAGTATGAGAGGAGCGGAGTGGCCGCTGGTGCCTCAGGTTCCACTGCATGTTATTGTTTTGTAATGTAGCAAATGTTTAGTAAGAGAGCCCGGGGAGCCGGCGGTGACGGGTGGTCACTGCAGCGGGTGTTGTATCAATGTTACTTGTATTTATAGTTGTATAGATTAGAAGTGATGAACTATTAGTGTGGAGTAGCGCAGTTCCTACCGCACATTCCATCAGCGAGTGTTTGGTATCAGTATTATTTTGTAATACAAATGTTAAGCCGGCAGCTTTACTTTATTTTTTAATTTATACCTGATATCCCGCTGGGATAGAGCTGTATTATATTCGTTTAAAGGCTGAGAGGTGTCCTTGATGAGAAGGCTTCTTGTAATTTGTAAATATAGCCCGTGTAGGTATTTATTAGATATTTATAAACATTTATTTATTGACTGCTTATTTAGTTAAACTCGATGATCAGCCGCGTCGACTCGCCTAATAACTATTAACGGTTGCATCTATTAATCCCGCTACGACGGCCTGCCCGCCAGTATGTGATGTATTCCCTTTGTAATCTCATTATGAATCTCGTTAACATTGGATGGTGTGTAAATGTGTAAACCCGCTCTCGCAGTGTAAACGGCCGAACTCTTTTTCCCCTTTCCGACAGAGAACCTCTTTGTTGACATTTCGCTAATAATAAATCCATTTATTTCTGCCTAGTATGTCTGCCTTTCCAATATACTTCTAATTTGTGTGCCGCTTTACACTGCGAGAGTGGAATAAAAAATAGCAAATGTATAAAATGTATGTACTGTAATGTGATTTCGGGAACTGATAAGTTGGCGTTGTTTTATTGTAGAACATTTTGCACCATTCCGGTGCCGTTTCATGTTTTTGACGTATCTGTTGAGTGATGTCACCATCTTCTCAGTTCCTAAATCGATTTAACGTTTTGAGTCGAGTCCTGTGTCGTATCGATTCATATGAGATTGTTTATATGAACATTCCAAAGTATATGTAAAATATTACCTACATCGCTAATAATTTTGAAATATCTGTTAAGATGCTACATTGTTAATTATACAGTTTTCTATTGATCATTTGTTAAAAGAAAATTATACGAAACTAAATCCTTAGAAATGTTTTTCATTCGTCACGGCCGCCTTAAGTTCACCGCCTACACTTGATCGCCATGTATTTTTCCATGAATGGACAAAGATGCATTGAATTCTACAATTTATCGAATATCCTCTGACCAAATATTTGTATACTCGCCGCGTGAGGGCGCCCCGTGTTAACGCCTCGAGGATCAGTTCACACATCACAGTGAGAACTACCTTGCTCAGTAATCGATAATCATTCTAATCTTGACCTCCTTTTACATAAAGACTGAAAGATTTTTACCTTTTCGCTAATTGACGCACGCTGCACGCCGGTCGGACCGGTTTCTATCGATAATCTAAATTGTGCAAATATTTTAATGAGAGGTTGAGTAACAGAGCGCGCTACGTCACAGCCGCATACGCATAACGCATTGCCACCCACATATTGGTTTTCTTTCACTTGTGCAATTCACCTGTTATTTAAATTAGCCCAAAGATAACAATTTTCACGCTCGAAATTGAACGACAGTAATCGATATTAGCAATCACTCGCGTGTTTTACTCAATTTGTTAACATTTTTGAGTAATCTGTAATAAAAAAATGTAATGCTTTAAATTTACAAAGCGTATATTTTGTCGGTTATAAATTATAATATTATAAAAAAAAATACGCTAATATAATTTTACAAATTGATGAAATGTAATTCGAGTACAGTATTTCCGTTTGACACGCCAGGCTACGCATAGCCCGCGATTAATTTCGGCTCGCACGCAATTGAGAGTTAGTAGAGGTACCTATAGGTATAGTTGTAGTGTTTTAAACGAACAATGCAGCTAGCGCAGAGCCTAGAAAAAAAAAACGCCATGCCCATTGAGAGTCGGGGGGCATATTTTTATGAATAGTTACCCGCAGACAGTGGACCGTGGACCGCGGACCGGTCCACCACCGGCGTTGTATGCATGAGTTCATTGAATGAACGCCCGTCCGTGTGTTGACATTCCCCGAAAACCTGCCCCGCCCGGAATAGAGCGATCCCGGTGGATCCGTCACGACTAGCGTTTCCAGGCGTCGGGCTAAGCAAGGACAGCTGGGCTTTTTATACAATTGAAATCACCTAAACGCCTTTTGACTTAATTTTAATGACATATAATAAATAGTAAGTATTTAATGATTTGCCCGAATAGAAGAATCTTGGCCGCCCTGAGGTAAGGCTTTCTGAACAAGTAAATCAAAAGTAAACAAAATATTACAATTAAATCGGCGCAGTCAACTATAGCTAACTTCAAGGCGGCCACGATTCGTCGACCTTACTGTATTTCACTAGAGTCTAGCAGGATTTATGTTAAATAGTAAGAAATGCGTCGTTTTACATTTAATTCTTTTGCCGTATTAGTAGTAAGAAAATAAATCCTTATTAATTCAAGGTGTTCGGCCAAACTGGCGGGTCTGTCCGGTTATTGGGTTTGGCGACCTGGCAACCCTAATCCCGACAGAAATAGACGCTTAGATTTAACTAAGTATTTGGGATTTCAATAGTTAAGTTGTCTGTTCGTCTGTTGTACGCGAGCAGGATGTCGGCCGCGGAGGAGGCGATAGTAAAATATAGCTGTTTCTTCAAAAAATCCGTTTTAACACTTTACGCGCTTTTGGTGTTGTTAAAATTGCTGCTCTGCTTGGTTTCTCGATGAGCGCTATTTTATTTTGTACGTGTAGTACTTACCTAAGCGATCCGACGACTGTTTTTGTTACATTGAAATTATTTATAGATTTTTAATAGGAGTAACCTTCTTAATATAATTTGTACCCTACTATAGAGTACCTCGGTCGTTCCTTACAAACAATTTTTTAGCTTCGGTTTTATCTGATATCGGCAGAAGGAACCTAATGTTAAGACTATCCATTCACCTCTATTCGTCTCATTTCGCGTTGAGTAGGAATCGAACCCACAATTGTCGCGTATACAGTAAGACGGCCTTAAACACTTTCACAACGTCTAATGATTTTACATCATAGTATTTAGAATTATAATATATGTACGTACAGATAGGTTTATACACTATTTATTAGACTTGTTACGGAGATTAGTTTTATTTATAATTCTTGAATTCCATACTAAAATAATAAATTACACAAATTAACACATTTTGACATCACTTTTTTATATAAAATCTTACAAGTCTAAAAATACCCAATGATCTGTATAATTTCACAAGTTTGAGAAATTATAAAAGTGACGCAACGGTATTGTATAACGAAGAGCTATTTTATGAATAAAAGCCTCCTCTATGATTAAGCAATTAATTAAAAACTATCTGTATGGTTAGCCCTAACGGTATTGTAGTAACCTACAGGTGTATCTAATATACAGGCTTGTTATTGGTTCGATTTCCTCGCTCTGGTAGACGGCGGCGTTGAGTTGAAAGTGGGGAGCGGAGTGTTTTAACATTAGGTTCCCTCTGCCTACATAATGCTTTCGCATAGACTGAGGTCGTTAAAGAGATCAATAAATCTTAAAATATTTTGTCTTTTCGGTTTCGTGAGATTAGGAAAATACATAAATTTATATGTATACAAACACATTAACGTAACAAAAAAAAAACACAAATACATTTTATTAGATCCGCAAAGTAAAACTGTGAATGAACACATCAGCCCAACATTTGGCGACGTGCAGCGTCGGCCAGTTCAACCTGGTCTTCCTCGCCCCCTGACCTCAAGACAAGATAACCAGATCCAGGGTAAGGTTAGGAGATGCTGTGGTTCTTTGGTCTGGTCGGTGTTTGAGACGCAGCGTCGCTCTGCCCACGCTCGTCGGTTATGGGCACGGCACAGTGTAGTGGTCATTTCGTCCAATTAACATGCCTACGTGGCGGCCCACTTTGTTATTATACACCGCGAAAATCTTCCTACTTCATTCATTTTTGTGTGCTAGTTGTTTTATTCGGATTTACGTGCTTTTAATATTATATTAATATATTTTATATGTAGATAGTTATAATAGAATTGTAACTTATTGTTGTCTGTATATGGAAGATGTTTGAGAAAATTTATTGTTGGGGACATGTAACAATGTAATAGAATCCAAAATAATGTTTTGTCGGTTTGTCCGTTAGTCTTTGCATTATTCACGGTAATCTCAGAAACGATTTGAACCCATTTTTCTTTATTGTATTTTGAAAAACTTTACATTTAGTGTTACTTTCATATAAATCGATTATAAAAAAAGTTCTGTTGTTATAAATAATTTTATTCGACGACATTATAATACATTTATTGAATTTCCTGAATCCTTAGTTTCCAATGTATGGATAATGTTATAAGAACACGCAGGTAATTAAGATAGAAAAGAAATATTAGTGTAGTCCCAGCGGGCGACGCCGCGAACGCCTCGTTAGTATAATTGAAATATAATAGATTTGGTATATCTAAACTAATATTATAAAGCTGAAGAGTTTTTTTGGTTTGACGTCTGAAATTTTAGGAACAACTTATTCGAATTGAAATATATTTAGTGTAGTCAATTTATCGAGGCCTTAGGTTAAAGGTTAAATGGACTATACAATCAAAAAATTTAAAATATTATTGTACTAAGTGCATTACACAGATCGACATTATTACCATAAATTTGTAGTAGCTATATCCCTACATATAATTTTATACCTTGTTGCCTTGCATCAGTGGTGACAATGGAATGCATTGTTTCTAATCCTTTAGTTTGCGGATGTACTATTGAATTATGCCACTCGGTTAATTTCTAAATGATTTCATTAGCGCGAATGCTTCACAAATGACAAATATGGGGCAATCTGCACGTCCTCACTTACGTTTTATATCCGCTTGAGGCCGACGTGATGCAGTGGGACAGTCTCTATTGTGGGTTCAAACTCCATTTGTGGAAATGAAAGAATATTTATAATATTTTCAATTATATGCTCGGATAGACTCGTAAGTTCTGCTAATCAATTAGAGAACGAGGTGCTTTAACACTAGGTTCCCACTGCTCACCTTGTCATGCAGGAAAAACCGTGGACCTGGTTATGAATTACCAATTAAAGTAAAAAAAACTTAGTATTAAGGCAAGAATGGAAATTCTCCACTAATTTTGAGCGGACGTTAACTCCGCGTATTTGGGAGTTAACAACGAAAAACTTTACTTAATTAATAATGAACACCAATAATCAGCTCCAAGTCCATCATTCTAGTGGATACACTGAAGGAGATGACATCTTAAACGCTCGTCGAGTAAGGCCAGTTTTTGCTCCGGCATATCTTTCACCCGGCCAGTTTAAGGCCACAAGGATAGAATATTGTTGACTGCGAACCAGTCGTGTCAGTTTTTCGTCCTGCACCTGTGACCGTCAGGCTGGAAGCCCATGCTTCCTGCGACAGATGGCGGCACGTGCTCGCTCTTGTTATACAAAAACATTGCAATATAAATCGACTCGTGAGCTATCTTTACACGAAATTTTCTGAATGACAGATTTCTTTATATAAAAAAGGTTTTTTGTATTACTAAAAACCTCTTATCTCGTAGTTGATGAGTTCATCTCGAAAAAAATAGCAACTTTGATGATACCAACGTTAACATTTCCTACATTTACATGCAAATTTGGACTATTCATTACCATATATTGACAGTAATTAGTAGATAATTATTAAACGTAATAATGGTAAAATTAAATAAACTTTTACTCCAATTATACTCATTAAATAAAACATGTATCATTATATTTAATTATAATAACTTATATCTTTGCATTTTTTTTTCTATAGTCTTTGCGTATTTATAGTCTGTGTCGCAGTTTTTGTCTATTAAAAAGTTAGGTTCGAGGGTGGGCCTAAAAAAAGTGGCACGCACGTGTCACCTGCCTTTTATCTCGCTTTTGTTTTACTGAGAGGCTGTCGTCGGGCGTGCGTTGTTACCGAAATAATTTTAATTGGTAGTCAATTATCAAGTAGGTATATACGTAATTATGTCAGGTACTTACTAGTAAGGTGCTGAGCACGGCTATTGTTTGTTAACCGCGAGCGGGATATCGATTTTTTGAAGACTACTTCAGTTGTAATTAAATAGGCACAGGCGCGTTGTGAATCGATTTTGATCGGACAGTATTATGATCAACTTTTTAAAAAGAAATCGCTTAAATTAATAAAAGTTTTTATACTCATATATTATCCAAATTAGGAGTACACAGTAATTAATTTTGTTTTGTTTAATTATTATAATAAATATACGTATTAATTATGATATGTTTAGTTATAAAATAATTAGCAAACACTTTTTTTGGCATGAGAAAATCGCTAGTGTTGTGTGCTTAAAGAAAAATCTGTCATGTTTTAATCGGATCATAAAGTTTTATGTTGGGAATATCTCGAATGATACGTCACATGAGTCTTATTTTAATTATTATTTTTATTTTAAATTCTGGTTGACTCTAGACTAAATGGCGTCGTGGGTTTATAACATACATAATATTATACATAATATGTTTCTATAATTTTGCTGTCCATTTCGGCATTGATTTTTAATAAGGTTGTTTTCAAGGTAGTCTGTTATTTTTTTTGGTTTGTATTTTTGA
>DWGR01004994.1:0-10682 GCA_018247715.1 Heliconius burneyi
GATGTGGATTCGATCTCCACTCGAGGTGATGAAATGTGCTGCCCTACTGTGTGCGGGATACAGCGTGAAGCTGATATACTTGCATTGTTTATTATATATTTTGTATATCAATACAAAATATATAATATAAAATTGATACATGAATATAGTTCAAAAGACAATTTAACGTTAGTAGTGGTATTTTATATATTATATATTAATGTAGAACAATGTGTTTATTTCCTTTTAAGCCTTTTTATGTGGACATAATCGTGCTATTATAAAAATGTGTTAGGTCGTCAGTACTCATAAATGTGTCGTGTAATATTATACGCTATAACAGTTAGGAACACCTGTTCAAAATCCCAGGAAAAATTTTAACAAAATTCTGTGCAGTCCGCGATTATATGACGAGCTCGTACGCTGCCTACCCACGGTATATATACGACTTGATAAGTGACGTCATATATTTCATCTCTCTCTCTCTTCTATATTTCTGCAGTGGTCGTTTACAGGGATACTAATTTATCAATACTATTATAACACAATACCGACGCTACGTCTATTCGCGATACCATAACCGCACACACCTACGCAGAAGCTACATAAAATATGAAATCTTTCAGTCCATCAGTGGGATTAGAACCCATGACCTGTCGCGCTTATAGACACACGCTTGTCCCCTGCGCCAATATATTTAAATGTATTGTTAAACTTATGATATTATTATTATCACAAACTATTTCCAAGAATTTCTCGAACTCGTATATGCATAGCTTTACGCTTTATTCCTAGCGAGGTAGTTAAAGAGAACGGAGCGCCAAACGCTACGGTCTCTTTATAACTCCTTCGCCTTATCCACTGTCATCAACCTCTTTACACATGCCCTTCGGGGGGTCCTCATGCTTCTTGCGTCACTTTCAACGTTTTACCAATAACTCACAATATTTTTGGTATTAATTTACACTCCAGGGACAAATTTGAACGATCGTTTGTAACAAAATAATATTTTTTTCACGAGTTTTTTCACTTTAAGCACTGCCATCGATATGACGGGGTAACAATTTATAGGCGCTATTAATCACTTTATAGAGACGCTTGTGACATTTATACCTACGGAACTTTACCATTTCTAAAATAAGATTTAATATCTCAAAAAACAGAGCTAGAGGTTAAATATTATTTGGTCACTTTCATATATATTTTTTTTCATTTATTTATGTACTACACATGCAAGACGGTACAGAAAACATATATTAACAGAAATAATGTGTACAAAGGATAACTTATCTCTAATAGAGATCTCTACCAGAAACCCTTGAATGTAGGAGATGTTGGGAGAAACGATTCGGGTGCGGTATTTAAATATTACGTTAATAATAAACCTTCATACAAATATACTTAATATTAATCAAAATTACTATACCTACATAAATATACCTATACCAACATACAAAAATATACAATGACATAAAGGAGTTAAAAAAGCAAAAGGACAAAGCGACTACAAATGATTCTAATTGAGATTAAGAAAATGGTATTTTAATCTGATTTTAATGGTATTTAAAGATGGATTGCCAGCCAGTATAGAGTTAAGTAGTGAGTTCCATAAGCGCGCTGCTTGAACTGTAAAAGATTTTCCATAAAAAGAGGTATTATATAATGGGAACTGGGAAAAACATTCTATTTTAGTATAGCAATAAAAGTAAATTGTAATTTAAACGATTAAGTGTCGTAAATAATAACATGTTTGGTTATTTCATAACTAAGCGTTACTTTTGTAGCCTAACTTTTCTAACTTCCAAACCGGTTCAACTGTTTTGGAGATTACATCAACAACAACAAAAGTTAAAAACAAAAGGATAGACAAAACATTAGTTTGTGTTTATGTATCATTTAAATATCTATATCGATTTGAAAAAACACGAATTCTGTGAAATCACTGTCAGGCACATTAATTTCATTAAATAATCAGCGTCACGCTGTATCCCGTACGTAACATAGCGGTCACACTTTGTGCCCCTACGCCACTACTGACCTCAATAATACGTTGTCTGAGCTATTAATTTTGACGTGTAAATCGTTACAGACAAACAAATAATTATTATTATCAGCTCTCGTTCGTAGTTTTATGTAGCTTGTAAGTATTGAAAACATTCCGCATTTCATTTTACATATATTGATATTTGCCTACATACGGTACAAACATGGGAAACAATCGTTTCGGATTTACCTACACGAACTAACGTTTTTCATATTCGGTGAACATTTTATCCAAATAATTCTATCAGCTTCATATACGAGTACACACGTAATAGAAACGACCTAGAGTTACGGACTCAAGTTTAATTTAAATAAAATGAAAAAAGCTAGTGCTCTGAAGACAGTACTATATTTCTCTATAGAAAGTAAGACTGACCGACAGATATTGATCTTTAGAACACAAAGAATATATACAGGAGCTATTTGAATTTTATTTTAGCTTAAAGTTAGAAATATCATTTACGAAGAATTTAATATCGTTGTTCAGCTTTTTTTCATAATATACTAAAAAAATTAAAATGGACATAATGTTTTTAATATTAAAACCTTTTTGTTTCAAATACCTAGAGATTTCTTTTTTTATTTTATTATATTTATTTGAAAATAAACAAAAGTTACAGTTCAGATTAACATTGTTATTGACTGTATGGAGTTACGTTTAGGTATATAAACTTGAGTTGACAGACTGATAAGAAATCAATCGCCACTCAACATGCAATACTTCCCAAATTCGGCGGAAAGTGGGGAACAGTGTCTTAACACTAGGTTCCGCCTACCCACGTGCAAGCCATGGTGAATTAACTTAACATTTATCATAATTATGTGTAATATTCAGATTACAATTTCAAGATCATCATGTTGTTCATTGAGTGTGTATGATGCTCTTCATGTTTAAGTTCTCTAATAATTCTTTACAAAACTTTGGAACACGAGTTCTCATTGTGTTCCTTGACAAGAATAGTTATACCGTTGTACATAAATTATATAATTTTCACTTATTACTTATTGTTTTTTCATCGTTGTGTTTTTCATATTCACATTTGACGGATGTTAAATTTAAATGATTTAGTTTTATACAACCATATGCAAAAAGCATATTGAGGCTTCTTTCTGACTTTTCATAATAAGTTACTTTTTTGTTTATAATTTTGTAGATTTTATAAAAATATATTCACTTAGCTTGTTATAATATTATGTGAACAAAGTATATAAAAAACATGAGAAAATATTATAAGAACAAGATTCTTACTTTTATTTAAATCAGTACTTACAACCCACCTCCTGAAACAACAAGATATTTCGTGTTGTGACATAGTTCTTTATTTGCAGCGAACGTAAGCAACTACGAGAGCGGGCGCGAACAGTCGACGTTAAGTCCGGAAATAGGGCAGAAAGTCACGGGAAGCTTCCAGGTACTGTTATACTGTCACTTATTTATTTAGTGTGCCATTTTGGTAGAAATGTACGTGATGAGAAACTTGGAGCACTGTTTTAGTTCGAGGATATATGTAATAAAGTTGATAGCGATATGTGTCATGTTCTCATTTCAAAAAGAAAAAATAAATTTAATATTAAAAAAGCTTTATGTAGTAACTAACGTAACGTAACTTATGATATGCAAATATTATATTGTATATAAATACAAAGTACTTTAATTACACTAATACATGGATCAATAAGTCCCGAGACTAACCCAGAGATGGCGCTCGTAACCAGTAACCACGTCTTTCTAGAGTACCTTTGCTTGAAACGTGTCAAAATTTTAAGTCGATCGGACCAAAAACAGCTGAGTTATCGAGGTTAGAGTAAAGTCGTTTTGTAGTTTGTATAAAAATGGAAAAAAAGTTTCGTGTTCTGATAAAACATTGTTTTTTAATGGGTAAGAACACCGTGCAAGCGAAACAATGTATTGAAAAATGTTACGCGGACTCTTGTCCATCAAAAGCAACGATTTGTTGGTGGTTTGCTGAATTTAAACGTGGTCGTACCGACACAAATGACGCGGAACGCTCGGATAGACCTGTGGAAGCTGTTACACCAGAAAATGTGAGTGAAGTGACAAAAATTATAATGAAAGATCGTAAAGTGAAGCTCCGTACGATTGCTAAGTAGACACAGATATCATATGGAAGTGTGCTTACTATCCTTCATGAAAAAATTTTTCCAAGTGGGTGCCACGATTGCTTTCGATGGAACAAAAACAGTAACAAGTCGATGATTCAGAAAGCTGTTTATCGCTATTTACTTGCAACAAAAAAGATTTCTTACGTCGTTACGTGACCATAGACGAAACATGGATACATCACTACACTCCAGAGTCGAAGCGGCAGTCATCTGAGTGACGCATAGCTGGCGAAAGCCTTCGGGAACGTCCGAAAACGCAGCAGTCAGCTGGCAAAGTCATGGTGTCAGTTTTTTGGGATAATTTGTATACATTTTAAATGTATACAAATTATATTTACATTACATAAATGATTTCAAGTAAATAAATAAGATATTTGTTTATAACATAAAGTCTAAGACCAGTCGTGGCGCAGGGGATACAGAGTGTGACTGAAAAACCGACTGGTTGTGGGTTCGATCCCCACTCGAGGAGATGAAATATTTATTTCAAGTTATATTTTGGTGTCAAGGCAATAGAGCGGCGTCGAGTTCTGCCACTAAACACGCAATGCCCCCAGAGACCGAAAGTGGAGAGCGGAGTTAACACTTCTTAACAGTAGTTTCCCTCTGCCTATCCTGCTGTGTGCGAGATACAACATTAAACTGTGTTTTTTTTTGTTATAATGCGTTCAGATTTCACTTAAATTCTCCTTAATAATGGAGTCCTAATTATTTTGGAGAATACGGGACATTCTCTCTTAATTATATTTTTCCAAAGGACGTATTTTCGTATAGTAAAAAAGCTAAAGTAAAAAATTAGCTTCTTTTACGTTTTTTTCACGCTATATAAAAATATAGCGTAAAAAATACGTAAAATTTATAGCGACACGAGCGGTAAGCAATCTTATTAATCAATTAATTATTCCTCTAACAGTATCTAATGCAGCACAGTACATCAAATCCGAATGAGGTGTGGGAAACGACATATGTTGCACTTGAATGGGGATGAAATGGCCTAGGTCTTAGTATAGCAGGTAGTGAGAGTGGTGGTGACATCAGCATAACTAGAATAGCGCCTAGTGGAGCTGCAAAAGCCGATGGGCGTTTACAAACAGGAGATATTCTTCTGCAGGTACAAACATTTCTTGTTTGAAGTAATGAAATTCAAAACTAAACGCCCAATATCTTGAGCTTGAGTGAAAAATAGAGAAATTAGTCTTAACTCTGTCATGATCAAAGCAGTAAGGGACAGAATTCGGAGAAACTCTGATTAAAAGATTATTCTGAAGAACTGTTTGACTTGTTACCTGCCACCGAATTTTCTAACCGCACAGTACGTCATAATCTTAAATATCATCCACACCACCTGGATATGTGGCATTCCACTACTGTGCGGCTTCGTAGGAATTTCCTTCCACGTGCCACGGAATTGTGGAATG
Source organism: Heliconius burneyi (assembly GCA_018247715.1). Taxonomy (NCBI): domain Eukaryota; kingdom Metazoa; phylum Arthropoda; class Insecta; order Lepidoptera; family Nymphalidae; genus Heliconius; species Heliconius burneyi. Next base: position 5,565 of record DWGR01004994.1, read on the forward strand.
GCCTAGACAAACGAGCGTTCGGGTTACCTGAAGGTAATTGATTACCGCCGCCCCCGTGTAACACCAGAGAGGCTACAGTTGCGTTGCCGGCCTTTAAGGTGGTAAAAGACGCGCTTTTTGAAGGTACCCATATCATATCGACCTGGAAACACTGCCGCGGGTAGACCATATTTAAAGAAGTGTTATTCCACACTTAGGAGAGATACATAATATAATAAGAGGCGTGTTCAAATTGGTTCAAATTTTTTTACGTTTTCTAAATAAGTATTTAGCTTTATATATTCTTAATGGTTGTATACATTAATATATTAAACTAACACACTGTAATAGTAATAAGTATTACGGAGGTACAATAAAAAATGTTATTTTCATTGTTACAATATTAATGGCAACACTAAGTATAAATTTCATTCTTTGTAATATTTAAATTCAAATAACGCAAAAATGTAAAACTGTAAAGAAGAAATCAATGACTTGCAATGAGCTACCGACATAAATATTAATAAGCTTTTTCTCGTAGTTTAAATGCCGCTATAATACTCTCTTCAAACTTTCAAATTTCAAACTTTCTCTCTGACGCGGTAAGAAATTTTGTAGAAAATTTTACGCTTTATTTTAGTACTCAAACATTTTTAGTCAAACTTTAAAAATTATGCGTCTCAGTATTTATGAGTTGTTGTCTAACAATGAGGCTTATGCAAATAGTACCGGAAAATTATACCGACCATTAAATACGTCTACCTTTTAATAACCTTTAGATTTGTATGAAGTATGGTAGGTAAGAGAAAGTTAGATGCCTAGCTATAAGTTATTGAAGTGGCGTGTAAATATACCCTAAAATAATATACAACTATATAAGATCTTACTTTAATCATATAATATTTGCAATCATACTTTTTTTATTTTATCTAAGAATTCGTAAGCCTAAGAAGAAAAAGACTGTTGTGATGCAGGGACACAAGCGTTCGATTATAAATGCGATTTGTTATGGGTTCGATTAGTTGAGTTTCGCCACTCAACACGTGATGCCTGAAGAATTTAATAATAAGTGGGGGACGGAAATATTCTAATGGGAATGAAGAATCTTAACTCTATGCTTTCAATTAACCTCTTCCATGCTTTGTATGGAATACAGTGTGAAACTGAAAATATAATTGAAAATTATTTATTATTCTTGCTTTTCTAAAATAAGAACCAAATTTAAGCAAAATGTAAATTACTTCTATTATATCGTCAAAGACAAGACAATGCATATAAATATCATTTGCTGGCAATCATTAATCAGCTTCCGTCGCAATCTGACCTGTCCAATTTGAATAAAGAAGTTAAGCTATTAACTTGAACTGGACTTGGCGAGTATCCAAGACCTTTTTCAAAACTGTATAACAAAATTAGTTTAATTTGTTTGTTACGGCCGGTGAAGGCGTTACTGAAAACTTGAATTTCTATTAAAGAGTTTGTTTCGAACAAGTTTTGTATAAATTATAGTCACTTATGTCTGTTCTCTTAATTAACTACAGTTACGTCTTGCTTATTCCTGTTATTACTTTATTAGGTAAACGATACCTCGGTGGAGGGTGCCCCACATTCTGTTGCCGTTGACGCATTACAAAAGGCTGGAAACGTCGTAAGATTAGTTAGTATCAGAATATTGTTTAACCATTATACCCTTCACGTTGTAAAATAATAATTTGAAAGATATTTTTTAATTGTGAAAGATAAATATTTATCAGATCGAAAGTTAAAATAGTTAATTTTCAGATTTTTTTATAATCAAATATATTGAAGGCGTTATGTCTGTTTGACAGAGAGTTAGAAGGAGCTCGTAGACCAATGGTTGTAACGCTGTGCCGAGGGGCGCGCGGCTTAGGCTTAGGCATCGCTGGCGGAGCGGACGACGCTGCAGGAGGGGAAGGCATTTTTATATCACATATCGCCATCGGAGGAGCTACTCATCACGATGGCAGATTAAAATTAGGAGATAAAATATTAGCTGTTAGAAACATTAACGTAAGTAACTTTAGATATATTATTATATAAGATAAAATGAATCTAGTTTATCCAGACACAATAATATGACGCTGTAATTCCGCGGCTTTGCCCGCTTAAGCTTAATGTTATATTATACCCTAATTATAAGAAAATCTTTACATAAATTGCTTCTTCTATGCTATTTATATATAACATATAATAGTATTAAGTGTCTCCTAAATCCATTCAGTAATTTTTGTGTGTATAAATGGACCAAACATCCTCACAAGCTTTGACATTTTGAATATTAGTATAGAATTCCATACTTGTATACATTGAATTTTATCATAAATAACTATACAATATAACAAGCTTTGAGAGAATATTACTCGTTTTATTATAATTAATTGTTATAGTTATTCCCATTAATTTGAATTAGTAAAGGATACTCTACTCTACTTTACCCCGATTTATAGTCGTGTCAAGGGATTGTTGGGATGAGAATTGGGCGAATATTCGTGTGAATCGATTAAATCAGTCGAGTGCATTCACGAGGAAACGGTACAAGTACACGTAGCTAGCACACTGTTGTTTGAACGTTAATTAACGGAAAGAAGCTTATGTATGGGTTTTCCCTAAATATCGGTATTTAATTAATAGATATCGTCCTTATCTGAGAACTTTGGATAGTTTTAATTTTGTCTACCATCATTATCCAATATTTAGCTATTATGTTTAGTATTTCGGTTTGAAATTTATATACAATGGTTGAAATGATCACTGATAACTTGTTTGCCATGTAAGGTTTACTTTTGTTTTTAAGCTGTGACGTCAATAAAATATGAAGAATGAATGGAATATGATTATCAAATGTTTTATATAAATAAATGTTGTATTTAGGGAATTGAAACCCCATTGATAGGGGTGACTCACGCAATGGCTGTAGCTGCATTGCGAAGTACAGGCGACCACGTGACCCTCGCAGTTTTACCAGCTGCTGGATCTATTCCACCAGTAGCCCGCACTGCGCCATTATATTCAAGTAAGTATCCAATAAGCATATGCTTAAATTAAATTTAACTAAGAGATTAAATTATAAAAAAAAATCAGCAATAGTTTACATACAGTAAATTTTTTAAAAGATATCATTTTGATATGCAAGAAAAACCAATTGGTTATTCAGAAACGTATGCGAGTTTTTACAGAAACACATTCACTTGACGGATTTGAACATGTTAATAAAAGCTTTTAAAACTGTATATCGATTTTGCTCAGATAAAGCGCCCTTTCGAGTTTTAGTCATGCAAAACTGGTGAGACGGAAATGCATTGAAATGTTCGTTTTCTTTATTTATCTTGTTAAAGATGTTTTAAAGTCGTACGTTTAAAAAGCTGCGAATCGGTCTCACTCGCTAAGGGTTTTGTACCATTTTCATATTTGTAGGTCAACAGAAACGCAACATACATAAAAAAAATCTAATTTACTGGCATAAATAGTCTAGGACACTACACATGGTACACTTAATGTATCGAAGGTTGCTTGATGAGTGTCACATCAGCCGCTATGTGAACACTGTGTTCAAGTGTCTTGTGTAATTGAAAAGTTTTCGAACAAGTCTGACATTTTGAATACACGGCACCGCGCACTATAAGCTCATGATATTATCAACAGTTTGTGAATGAACAATTCGGACCAAATTTCCATACACTTTCAAATAGACATTACTCAAACACAACGAAATCCGAACGTAAATAGTAACAGTATAGTAATATTTTACGTATGTCGGAATTTCTGTCGCATTTTTTTTTTCTTTCTTTTCTTGTAACTTTTACTACTAGTTGTTGGTCCATAAGAAGTATCCTATGGGTTTCGATAACATAATACATTACAAACCTCGTTCATATATTTTGACTGCGTTGATTTAAAAGCCTCAAAGGGATCGTAGAGCTTGATATTAGATATTAATTGTAGCTTTTTATCTGTGACATACAGACAGACGAACGACGAAGTGATCCAATAAATTTGTTGTCCGGTACCTTTTGTGGTACCGACCTCCAAAAAACAAAAAGATAATACAAAAATACAATAATCACAATAAATGCTTATATTACACGTCGTATGTAAATGAGAATTATAAAAGTAGCTTTCGATGTTGATCGAATACTAATTAATTGTATTCATTTCATGTTGATTTGTATCGTCGTATTGTTGTGTAATATTTATGTATTTTATATGTAAACCGTTTTATTGAATTTAATTGTTTTTTTATGATTGAATAATTGAATATTATTTTTATAATAAATATATTATTATTAATGCTTTCTATCTATTCAGAACGTAACAACATCTTTATTATTAATATAAATATATCTTTGAATTCCAAAGAGCGAGAAAAGCAATAGCGTATGCCGCATGAATTTTAAAAGAATATTTCAATATAGAACAATATTGTAATCTATATAAAATATCATCATCAAATATTATTATTTTAAAATCTTCTATTTCTACAAGGGCAACTTAAAATAATATATTTCCAGCGAGAACTCAAGCGACGTCGTGCTCGAAGCTTCACGACCTTTCAGAAGAGGAGCTCAATAAAGTACCAAGGTATTCTTACAACGCAACTCACGTTTTGTTGCAGCGGAATGTATATTGGCACCTGTTCAATATATCTGTATTCTTAGTTTAAATAACTTACTTGTATTCTGTTACTCATAAAATTTACAAAATATGCAATATGATGCTATTATTATTCTATTTATTACATTGTTATGAATAAGTTGCTATTATTAGTGGTAATAATAACAAAATTGTGTTTTTACATTATTTAATTACAATTATTTAAACATGTATGTTTAAATAATGGTAAAAGTTATTAAAAGTATAAAAAATTATAAATATTTAAATGTAATTTCATTGGTAGTGTAAATTAAATCTATATTGGAAGTAAAAATATTCTTATAAATGAGCGAGCGTAATATTACGCAGAATGAATATGTCCATAGAATGAATATGTCCATAGAATGAATATGTCCATAGAATGAATAAATGGAGATGAGGACGCGATGTCTAGACTCTTTTGTAATCAACGAAACTGGAAAGTAAGTAAGAAAAACATTTATGTTAGCTGCATCATTACACACGTAC
>DWGR01004995.1:0-10681 GCA_018247715.1 Heliconius burneyi
TATATACACTATTTCAATATATAGTTTAATTGTAAGCAATTACAATTTAATAATATTATTATTTAATAAATATCGTAAATGTTTGCAAATATTTCTGTAATTATTATTAATATTGTATAACTTTTATTTTGATATTTTCTAAATACGATTTCTACGGCTAACTTCACTTCGATATGTGTTTTAATATAATTGAATTAATTTAACACAACTAGTCAGTATTAAATATTATTATATTAGAAAATATCTAACACAAAAAGTTTTTTTAATGCCGTATATTTTAACCTATAGACAAATACAACATATAATATATAAAATTACACTTATTTGGCATCCATCGTAACTTCAAGTAACATGGCAACTTCAAGATCACAAGACATAAAAAATTTTATTTAGATTATAAGTGAACATTTTAATTTTAATCTTTTTAATAAAAAAATTACATTTTTAAATATTTTTTGTTTTTATCTAGAGATGCAGTTGTCATTTTCATTGCACTTCTCTACAATACTTTTTGTATTCAATAAATGTTTTTGAATACAATAAAACATAATTAACCCAAACTTGTATGTATAATAATAATAATTTATCTAACTATATAATATATGTGAATAAGTATATTTATAAAACCTATTCATAAAGAATAAGTTAATAAAGCTGACATCAAATAACACGTAAAAATCTATATATTTACCCATAATGATTTGGAATGTACTCAATAAAATCTAAAACAAGCGAACCTCTTTGGTAAGAAGCCAAGTTTATGATGCGACACACTTTGTGGCAACACAGAAAGCGAATGCTTAGACGAATAAAAAAAAATCAACTTAACAATAAAAATAAAAAAAAAATTAATAATGCATTTATATTCGATTCGGAGCTTATACTCTAAGACGAAACATAAAATTCAGACATAACGCTTTACATCTAACTCATAGCCATATAAGAGAGATATAAAAAAGAAAAAAAAACTAAAAATTAACCTACATTTTGTTCCCGTTAACGACTACTTCTATATCATGGGAAGGACTTTGGCGTGAAGGCGGAGACATTGCATATTCGCAATTCTCGAGCAATTTAGTCTGAGAGGCGAACGTATCAAACGCGTCCGCCGAATACGACATGGACGAGAGTATTTCTACGACGCCATTTAATTTTATATCCCGCAAATGTCGGTGGTTTTCGCACACTCTGTGCTGTAGGTGGAAGCATTTTTTGACGCCATTGCGAGGTGGTCTACCTCGTCTCTTACCTGATCTGCCGCAGTCGGAACAACTGACTAGCTGCTCGGGTGTGCCGGTTTTTTTGTTCTCTCTGTCGTCGCCGAGACAGAAGTCACAGTATGGTGACGGGGATGCCTGAAGATGCAAATATTATACTTAGACAATGTTTGAATCATATAGGAAAACATGTGAATATTTTCACAAATTCTGCACATTATTTGTTTTTATTTCCACTCATCGACAAGTACTAAATAGTAGAGGCATATATTCGACTGCCAATCAAAAAGATTAATTTGTTGAAACTATCATCACTTACCTTCCTTCAGGTGACCCAAACGCTTGTTTGTCTTGTCCTTTTCCCATAGAAATAAATCATTTCTAAGAGATTTAACGACTGCGATGGCTCATTCGAGCGGAGGGCGTGCCTAAATAGTTTCATTTTCGAAGTCCATGCCTTAATAGCAAGCTCTATAATTTTAATACCAGTAGTAGTTGCTGCTTTCCCGGAGGGTGGTAGGTGGTGCGAAGAATCCAACGACATGCCTGTCAGCGCTGGCAGAAGACCTAAGGTGGTACCTGGTCTAAATAGAATAATACATGAAATTCCTACCTTAGTGTCAGGCTCTTTTAGTTCACTACTGCTAGTAGCTGGTGCAGTGGCCGCAGCTGTGCCGGGGGGTACAAGTGGGGCGTGTGCTGAATCCGAGGAGGATGTATCAGCTGACGCCGGCCGGGGGGGCGGGGACGGCCGACGAGGGGGTTGCGGGGTACCTATAGATACATTCAAGTTTAAATATTTCTATTAGGCATTTTGATAATTGAAGACATGAATGGAGGTTACATTTAAAAAATGTTTTCCATTAAAATTACAAAAAGGGTAAACAAAACGAAAAAGAAAATTCGAAGTATTTTTTTTGTGTAGGAGTGTGGTAATAAAATAATGTATATGGTTTACAATAAACAGAACATTATTTTTCCTCAAGTCTTATTTCTTTTGTTTTGCAACGAAATTTTTTAGCTGTTTCGTTTTTAAATCTTAATAAACATTGTAATATTTTTTTTAAATATACACTTAAAAATACAAAGGTTAAATTTCCGAAAATGCCACCTATATAACCTTCATCCATTAAAATCTTCAAATGTAACTTCTTTCACATAACAGTTTATTTTGACTGCCAATATATTTTAAAATATACAATGTAGAAATTTGTTGGTAAAAACAAAATTGTGGCATATAATAATTTCAGGATAAAATCATTTAAATAATTTTATTTGAAAATTAATAAATAAAAACTTCTACATTGCTAATTTTATAATAACTATACAATATTGTATATGATTGGGGAAAAGCTTTGAGATAAAATAAGTTGCCAGTGCAAAATGCTATTTTACCATTGTTTATCCCTAAAAGTCGGGAGAATTATAAGTATCATCAACTTTATTCCAAAGCATTATTTTTAAACGATGTTCTTGCTCTGACAACTTTTGTATGAATTAGGTTAATAATAGAACGAAATATTGCATTATTTGTGAAGTATTCAATTTGTGTAATGTTTAGTGTGTAATTTTTTATGTTTGCTTAAAGGTTAAAATATATTAATTGATTTGTATTTCACCAGACGTTGTCATAGTGTCTATGCAATATGAAGAGTAATGAAAGTTCACTGCCTATACTATTGAAAGTGATTGAAATATTATATTAAACATTAAATACGGCTTTATTATTTAGTGATTATAAAATAGTTACAAGTTGTTATCAAAATGTAGGGCTTTAATGTATGTGTTTTACGTTTCAAAAAAATGTATAAGATATACAGAATTAAGTTTTATAAATTTAAATAACACATTTTTTTTCCAAAAGTACAAAAGTCACATTCTTCATTGTATAACTCCTATCCCTCTCATTTTTTGGAAAGAAATACTTCAATAATATAGAAAACGAAAGAAAGTTCTAATACCACAATAGAGTAAGATATTTTTTTTCTAGTAGGTACTTCCATCACCAAATAAGATAAAACCTACTTACGTACTTTTTAAAAATCGAATCAACTATCGAATTAAAACGTTTTTTTAAAACTGCCTGCTAATACTTAATATTTCTCGGTTATATTTTCACTCACTAACGACATTTTTTATAATTATAAATTCTGAATTCCATTTCAAATATTTTTTAATAGGTTGAATGCGTCGTAATCCTTGCCTCAACCGAAAAACCGTCACTTCCAACAGCATAGGTAGCGTGTGTGTACCTACGTGTAGTCTCACCTGCGGCGGGATTACTAAGAAACGTCACGTAACTGTCTTGATACTCTGTGGCGGTGGCTGAGGCGGACGCGGAACTCGCGACGGCGGTTGCGGAACTCGCGACGACGGTTGCGGAACTCGCGATGGCGATGGTGGTAGCGGAAGTTGTTGTGGCGGTGGCGGAGGTTGTCATGGCAGTGGCGGGCGGAGACTGGGCGGCGCGACTGTCGCGCGAGTCGTTGTCGCTGCCGGCCGCCTCTTTGTGGGTGTGCGTGAAGTGGTACGTAAGTCCCGGCCGCGTTTTGTACTTTGCACCGCACACTATAAATATTATTTATATATGTCTATATGTTTGATTTGTGCAATACATTATTTTATAGTTGAAGTTCTTTGTTTTCTATTTAAAATCTTTTAAAGTAGGATATAATTCAAGACTACTTTAGAACCATATAAACTTATTAACTTTCATTTGATAAAAAACATTTTCATGAAATTAACCAAATCTCTCCATTTATAAAAAATATACAACATTGAACTTCCACTAAACAACAAACAAAACGTCGTCACTTACCGACATAGTGCCTCCATCTCGCTAGCTCACTCGACAACTCAAAAAGCTATTTAGTAAACCAATTTCGGAATAGAAAAAAAAGGAACGAAAGGGGCGGGAATAACCGGAGGCCTACGTCATCAGAACAGAGCATAGAGGAGGCACCACGACGGCAATCGGTGTGACGTCACGCAGTTCCATAATTATCCGTCATCAATCAAATACGTTTTGTCTATAAACTCAATTTATATAGGAACGCCATTTGATAATTAGAATTACGTTCGTATATAATTGAACAAACTGACGGCCCGTCGTGATAGTTCTATGTTCAGTTCTAGAGGACGCAGGCTCCGAGGGTCGTATGATTGATGACTTCAAATCAATGGATCTGCCCTCTACCACATATGGAAACATACTGACAGTGTTAAAACATAATTCAATATATATTTCAACAAAACATTATTACGTAATAAAACAACCTTACTCTAGACGATCCAAACAATTCAAAGTCAAAAATCTTAAAGCAAAATAACAGAATTTTGAATTGAATAATTTTATTTCTTATTTAACATAAATATTCTTGTATAAATTCATAACAATCTTTGGGTGCTAATAATAGTTTGGATCTAAGAATAACATCGAATCCTAATACTTCACTGATTCCAAATACAATAAATATGTTAGCCGAACAAATGTGGCAATGACTAAAGTTTTATTATGCCTTGTCTGTCTTTGACAGCTGTCATACAAAAGGAATTAAAAAAATTCGACGCGTTAAATTAATGATGAGAAAGACCCACTCAGATTTTTTCATCGGTTAAAAATAAATATAATCTCGAAAATAAAATACAAAAAAAAAACAAACAAAAATATATATCAGTTACTTTTGTTAACCATTTATATAAGCAACTGTCAAAGATGACTAAATACTGTTTTTTTTCGCCTTCGCCTGTGCACTAACACTTAAGATATGTACACACATCGTCCTACTGTTTTATATTCAAAATGGAAGACTAAACAATTTCAATAACCAGACAATAATTTCAAAATTCCTATCACTTTTTTAATCCCAAATTTGTGTAAAAACACTTCAAATTACAATTTGTCACCAAATACTTTTTGAGTACATAATAAAAGAATGATATCGGAAGTGAGCCTTAGTATAATAAATAAATTAATATTTCGATATTAATATCGAAACTTCGACATAAAATCAGAATTCGAAATATCTTTACACCCACTACTTTCTTTTTTTAAAAGCACCAGGCCCAACACTCCGTAAAAATTTAGTCATTGCTGAGAATGAATCAATTCCTAGATCTTAACACGAAAAAATGAAATAAATAGAACTATCACAGACACATGAGTCATACACATACGAAACCGATCAGTGCTAAAAGATGAATTACGTGATTAAAATTGTGATTAATTCATAAGACTATTTAGGATAAGAATGTTTATAAGATCGAGCTACGAATGACATAAGTAACACAACTTTTCACATATACCTATTGCAGACCCAAATAACGCTAATGCCCAAATACTTAAAGAATCAATTTTCTATTAAGTAATTCGTAGCTCAAATCTTGACTAAATTTAAAAATAATCAACAATCGCAACAGGACAATATGACATAATCGATTAAAATCCTCTTTAGCATATTTTACGTAAATAAAAAAAAATGTTTTTTTTTTCATAAAAGTGACATTGTCCCATTACAATAGAATCGCCGAATAAAAAACAATAAGGCGTAGCATATTCTAGAAAATTACATATAACAAATATATATACATATACCCTACATTATTATACCAGCGGTAAATTGTGGCAGTGTGTATATAACTTTATAATATGTATTTGGTGTTATGATTTCATTTCGTCCCTTATCTTACTCTATAGTGGCTATAGATAATTTTGAACTTTCGAAATTGACAATCGACGTTGCCAAGTATCACTTTGGAAGAGAAGGTCTTAAAACGGGTACGAAAATGTAAACAGTGAAAATTATAAAGAAGAGGGAGCAGAAGTCGGTTCAAAATATATTAGTTGTTGAAAAAAAAACTGACAAAATTAATTAAACTAAATCGATACCTCATAAACACATCGTTCAATTGATAACTTATCTACGATAAAACGTGTCGCCTAGAACTATACTAAAGTATTGCCCTAAAAGTTTACTTAAATGCAAAAAAATTGCCATTTCGTTCATTCCTTCTATTATTAAAATCCTCACGAAAACTCATTCAAAAGAAGTTACAAAACTACTTTGGGAGTATAGAATTTATAGGTATAAAGATCAAATGACCTAATTAATTGTCTAAAAAGTTACGATCTTAAAGGCTTTGCTGAATACAAAGGCTAGTTAGTTATATTTGCTTAGAAGATGGCGTTGAGAATGCATAACATCACAAAATTTATATTAAATGTTTATTATAACTTAATTTCCCACTTGCTAATTTCTGTACATTTAGAAACATTGCAGGATGAAGAAACATGTTCAAATTAATTGAATATATATCATTGAATATTCAATAATACAAAACGCCATCTAGTAAAACATCTACTTATATGCCTAATTCTTGAGATTCACTTATTCACTAATAATTCACATACAGACATACATAACGATAAAAGGCATATTACTTCTCTTGTATATAGAATGAATAAATACTAAATCTTTTTACAAGCCATTGAATTCATCTTCATTTTATAAATTTTAGCACATTGAGAACAAATTATTGAAAAAGTTTTACAATTCTTAAACACTTCAAAAAAAAAATTTCCAAAATTAAGTAAAAAAGGCTTGAATATGAATAGTATTTGGGCATTCTCTAAAATCATCCATTTACAAATATTCCTATAAAATATCAACCAAACTTAATAACCTAAAAGGTCTATAAAAAGATGAAATTGGTCCTGTACAGCTTTTTTTTATTTGTGAATATAAAAAGAAATATAAATGGCGCAAAGCATAGTAAAAGAATATCTTGCCAGAATAAAAAGATATATTTTTAAAATTCATACATAAAGAATCTGTCTAAATAATTGATTAATATGGGATTTGTTGTTTCACCTGTTGAATAACAACCAACTCGTACTTAATGTTTATATTTTTGTTTTTAAATAGCACTTGCAAACATATAAAATGAAATTTATATCAACATTACTAGCCCTTGTAAAAATTAACTCATTTCAAGTCATTACAGCAAGATATTCGGGAAAACGCACTAAAAATGCCACAAACTCTATTTACTTATTTTGAAAACATCATCAAAATATTTTTTTCTTTATTAATTTTCTTGAAACAAATCGGAAAATTTTATTAATTATTTGAAAAATTAATTTATTTATTATGTCACTGGCAATTCTATTTTAGTTTTTAAGATTCAAAACTCATAATTAAGGAAATAAGTAAGCACACTAAAAGATTAGACTAATAAAACAACATGAAACGAGAATGTAAGTCTAATGAATCCACAATAATTAAATTTGTGAAAACTACTGACATTAACTACTTTATTAGGTAAAATGCTGTTTAAGCATATTTGGCAATGTTCTTAATTAGAAATAGAAAAAAAAAGGTTTTTTTTAGTAAGAAATTAAATAACCTATATAGAAAGAAGGCTATTATAATTTATAAGAAGCTTTTTTAACATTTACAAATTCTATATTCGGTTATTTATTTTAGAGATTATAAAATATTTACTGAGTTACTCAATCAAATGAAATTCAAACTATGATGCAATTAAATAATAATATTTAAAAATATGCTCAAATTTAGAAACTGATATGTTAATAAATAAAATAATAATGTAAATTAATTAATAACATATGTTTGACTGTAGGCATGATAGAGTGTGGGTTAGATTCTCACTTGAGGAAATAAAATATTAAATATTTTTATTGTCCTCCCTCTGGTATGAAAAAAAAAAACTACTGTTAATAAATCTATACCAGACCTGAATAACTTGGTAAGTCAACTTGCATACATTATTTTTTATAAGTAATAATGAACAATAGGGTCGCTTTATTTATAGATTTAAATATGATTAAATAAATATACTAATACTGCACAAAACAAACTTGCAAATTTTGAAATGAACAATAATTATGATTTAAGAAATAAATCTACCAACCTAATCACACTTGCTACAGAAACTATGTAATTAAAACCAAAAATTTAATAGTTTACTAACACTAAGAACATTTTTTTTGCTTATTTTATTACTATACACTAAGGCATTTTTACAAGTACGTGAATATCTAAGGCCCTGTTACACTGCACATGCATTATATTTGTGAAATACGAAGTATTTTCATTTATGACCTATGAGAAAACTTAATTAGTGTGTTTACTGTTGACTATAATGTAAAATTGAGCAATATTTCTATTTAAATGTATGACTTTAGCTTTCTGTGTGACTTTCTAATATTATGTATGACCAAATAAAATATGGAAAATTCTGCAAGTATTGGAAGATAATATACACATAATATATTTAAGATCATTGTTGTATTACAATATTAGTCAAGTATCTTGTGATGATAGACATAAACATTTTTTGTTATTAAAAATTTAAAATATAACATAAATATCAATATTCTTTAAAATAAAATGAATTCTGGATTATTATGGTATGTCGGTAATAATGTCTATGGGGAACTTATTTCATATTTAGTTATTTGGTGAACTTCAGCTTTGGCTGTATATGTACGATCTATTTCAAAATATATGCTATATTAAAAAAAAGTTTTAGCTTAATTTTACCTATTAAAATTAAAGTGGTTTAAAATGCATATTATGAAATATTATATATGTGATTATCATGTCAATAATGAAGAATATTTTTTATATAATAAGTTATTTATACTTCACATTCTGATTAATTTTCTTATATTTATATTTCACATAGTTCAAGGCAATTCCCCTTACAAATGACCAAGCGTTGTTCACCATGAATTCGTTATCCATGGCAAAATTGAACCCGTGACCTTTAAAGTCATTCATTGGTTACAAAATTGCTTATTTTATTCTGTTCAATCCTTCTCTTTTACTTTTTAAAGCTTTAAGCAGAGACTGCGGAGCCTTTGATCAAAGATTTATTTTTAATAATAAATTTTCATATTCTGTGATGAAAGAAATGTTATGGTTTGCCATCTCTGTTACAATATACTTGATATATACACAGACATGCTGTTCAATAGTTTAAATATTTTTTAATTTAAATGACTTCTTTATCAATCCTCAATCAAATATTTAAAAATTACAAATTGTTTGTTGACTCAAAACTTAAAACCATTATAAAAAAACAACATAACTGATTCAATGTAAGCAACAAAAGCAGTGTTTCCTCCAAGATTCATATAAATATAAAAAATGTATAAGCATGTCTGTATATGTATATGATAAACATATATATTATAATACATAAACATATATAGAGTGGTTGTTTTATTAGTGTCGTCTTCTGGACTTACGTTCGCATCCGAATGGTTTTTCACTATCACCAGGTACTTCATAGGGAAGGAGAGTGCCTTGACCAGCTCTTTTACGTCCCCGACCCTAAAAAGAATTTCAGTGTTTATTAATTTGTTTTGATATAGAAACTATTTTTTTATAATCAAAATGTCGCATGAATTATAATTTTCTTGTATATGATGTAACTACTAACTGACTGATGTACTGTAAAAGTACTAGAAATGTTATGTAGAATCAACTGACGTTATAAGGTGTTGACACTATAAATATAACAAATCAAAACTAACCGCTCTCCCTCGTTTAACAGGTGTATCATCAGGCTGTGACTTCCTTGTTCTCCCACCCCTAGACCCTGGACCCGAGGGAGCTACACCACGACGTTTACGTCGATTAGCATATGTATCATCATAGTAGTCCTCATCTGATTCAGCTTCAGGCTCTTCACCGGTTTCCATTTCCTCCATTGCCAGTTCATCAAAGTACCACTCCTGGAATATAGATAAATCTTTAATGTATATTATGTATGTGAAAAAAATGCTTAAGTAACAAAACAGATAGAGGAGAGAGATACTTGGATGCCATATGAATATGTGTATGGTATAAAAAAATCAAGTAAAGAATACTAGCAGTAGCTTTGTCCACTTCAACTAATTTTTATATTACAGGTATGTAATATAATTATGCAAAATTTTAAATGAATTGTAGCCAAGGTGTTATTCTGATGTATAAAATGTATTAACAATAATACATTTTATACAGTTTCATCTAAATCTGATCAGTAGTTTCTAGAGCAAACATCAAGCCTCAGAAAAAATCTCTATTGTGTGTGTATCTGTCACTGTAAGATTATAAAAACGATTAGTACTTTGAAGTACACAAAAATCATAAAGATTTTAGTGTAATAATTCAAATGCAAAACTTCACCATAGAATTCTAAAACTACTACAGTAGACTCAATATGACATATATTAGTAAAAAATATTATATATAAACTAACGCCACCGCAGCTACAGATTAGGCGATTTTTAAAGGCAGGTTAAGTTAGAAACTTAAATTTAAAAATAACTAACCTAACCTGCATTTAAATATCTATATATACCTGCGGAAGTATTAGTACATAAATACCAAAGTCACAGTATATACCTTAATTGTTTATTATTTAATTTTCAAATATGTTAAAAAAATATT
>DWGR01004996.1:0-10681 GCA_018247715.1 Heliconius burneyi
ATAAACTCAGCATCCAATACTAATAAACCAACAGAGGTTTAATTGGGACCGTGATATAGATTTTAATTGATCGTAAATCTCAAGACGCCTCTTAATGGTATCTTATACGTACGACACAAATCTTCGCCTGGAATTAAGATTTTTCCATGTAGGTATGTACCTGACTACATGGAGATAAATCTTAAAAGCGATGGCTGTATCTGTTTTGAATTTTAAATGGACGACTAAGCGGTTTTAAGATAAAGTTATATTGTAACATAGCAAGCAAATACAAGAATTGTGAGGCAATAAAATTTTAGTTTATTGCTTGATTCGTTTTTCTTGTGATTAGTGAATAATTTTGGTTTAAACTTTATAAAAGGGCCTTCAAATTGTTGAAATTACATTTTTAATTTGATTAAATATTAAAACTTATGCTTGTAATAGTAGAATTTTAGAAGTTCCTACGCTTCTCTATTATGTAAAATCTTATTAACAAACACACCTGATATTGAGCAATAATTAATTATTTTATAATAAATAGGCATATTTTAGATTGAGCTCACAAATTCCAATATTGTATATTTAAAACGAGTAATTCTTAAATTTCATAGCATATTTCCCGATTGCTAAAGGGTTATGTTTTTCGCGCGTATCTTCTATGTACGTATGTAATATTTTTTATTACCTCATATATCCAAAACCGCTGAACGGATTTACATAATTGAGATATCGTTAGATTCGTTTTAGCCGCCCAAGTGTTCTTAGATAGATGACATTAAGTAAAAAGATAATGGCGGCTGTGGAACGCCATTTTGCTTAGTGATAAAAAAAATTTTGGTTTCGAATACCACAATATGGGTATCGAATTTAAGAGCTCAATGTGAGGATTTTAAAAAGGTATATCATGATTATCATTACCATAATGAATCCTAACTTAAAAGTGAGTTTTATGCAGTCGGGGTTTTTGCTTTTTCAAATATTTTTATTTCTTATCATTAAAATGACATTTTGTATACAAATATTATAGAACAATAAGGTTCAATAAATATCAAGTTTATCTAGCAGTTAATCCAAAAACAAAGTAAACGGAGATCTTCACGCTACACCCATAAAGGGGTAGCTATAGATTTAATCAGTTGATAAAAATTGTCGAGCGCCCTCTGATGGCGGGACCTGATAAGCGCTATTAAATATGCTGCAAATACGTGTCGTGCTGTACAAAAGCTGAGATATTAGGTACTTTTGAAGCTAGCTTTATTTAGTTTAAGAAAAAAATAAGCAAGAGCAAGTGGTAAGGTAGAGAAAGACCTAGACCATTTTCAATAAAACTGAAGGAATAAGTTCTTTGATTTTCACGATTATTACACATATTAAATGAAACTATTTTAACCGGATTAATCGCGTATACTTGATATACGTCATTAATCCGGTTAAAATAGGTTCATTTAAATCTGAAGGAAGGTCACGTAAAAAGTATGATTAAGAGAGGACAACTTGTATGAAGAGATTGATGTTTGATGGTTGGTCGAGACGAGAGAGATATGCGAGACTTTTTAAATTTTGGATGCTCCATTCTCTCTTACCACCACACCAGGGATAAGGCGTGGATATTAAAGACATATTATAAGCTTTTCGTTATATCAATGCCTTTTTTAGTTATAGATATTTTTTTCAAATTTGTTTTATTTTTTTTATATAGCTATCTATAGCATATTAGGTACTTGTTCGCACAAAAATAACACACATTTCTGTTTCATATTAGTCATCAGTATATACTTACGAAAATAATTCTAGAGACTACTGAAAGTTGGGGTTGTTAAGTAGGTACCTTTTTTGTATGACGATAGATATATTTATTCATAAATATAACGTTTTTGAAATACAGTTATATTGAGAAATCAAACAAATGAGAATTTATTAACGATCATCTGGAAAGATGTAATTTTTTCTAAATTTTAAACAGATTTTTATTCTAATAAGACCAAATTCATTTATGTTGTTTCTTCTTATTGCAACAAGGAGATCTGAAGGAGATGAACAAAGGACAAATATCTATTTTATTTCAAAGTCCAAAATTATGCATCAAAAGATAAACGTAAAACTTAAAGACATTTATTGCTAGAGAAAGCCTAGAGCTACATTGTACTTGACCTGTATTGAATATCTCTGTGAACTCAGTAGGTACTAGAAAGTAAGTGTACCCAATATTGAGACGTTTTATTACAACAGCTATTGAAGTCTATGGAATCACTTTATTAGAAAACCTTTAATGACTAAGCAGAGAGTGGGACTTGTCAAGCTGTCAAACGTACCAGTTTATTGTATCCATTCAAGTTTATGAGGATCTTATGTTGATTTAATAAGGAGAATGCTACAATTTATCGATGTGACTAAGCTAGAAATAACGTGTTACTAAAAAGTTTTGTGAATAACAAATATGTTGTTATTTTCAAGATTTGTTAGAAGCAAATTTCATACGCTTATTTTTTCATCAGTTAAAAGTACCTATGTTAAATAAGGAAGATGTAGGTACTTGGTATGTAAGAATATAGTAGAGGAACTGCAGCGTATTTGGAATACTAGTTTGATTTTTTGGAATAAATTTAAAGAGAAATGGGATAGCTCGATAAAAAATACTTTAAATTATTGGAAAACTATTTAACTTTAACAATAATAACCTTCAAATAGAACAAGGACCAGGAACATTACAAAATGTCTATAAACTTTAAAAAAATGCAAAATCTGAATTTGACTTAGGGTGCAGGTAATTTGGAATATACATACGAGTATATATACTTTATCGTGGGCACGGGTGAAATATGAGGGGTAACAAGAATGCGAATTTCTATCTTACTAACTGATGGCCCTGATTCCGTGTCACCACTTTATACAATTGCAAAGCAGAAACCATGGTGGAAGCGAGATGGTAATATCCACCCCGATGGATGTGATTTCCCTATAGAAACAACTGGAGCTACGCGGGAAAATTATAATGTCAATATTTATTAAAAACCCTCTTTCGGCTAACATCACTGTCCCCATTGGTTTCTTCCTTTTTCGAGTTATAACTTTTGGAATTTTACTTTGAACCATGGAGACACCACTCTTATCAACGTTAAATATGCGCGCAGCAGGGAAAGACTTATCAACCTGGACTTTTTCAAGATTGTCATAAAATTTATCCATTCTTTCCTTAGTAAATCCGTTGGTTGTCTTATGGATAAAATTTCATGATGCCGGTTAAAAAACCCTTTAAGCCAGTACCTATCAGCGAATCCGTCTTTAAAACGATTTTGTCTATTATTTTTTAGACCTAATTGATATGCTAAGCGGCGCAAATCCATTCTGGCTAGCCCATAAAACTTATTCTCCGTAGTTAATATGTACTCAACTAGTAGGTTTTCAATATCTTTATCGAAAACTGGCCTTCGACCAATAACTTTATTTATTATCAATTCAATCGGAGAGTCTTTATCCTCGACAAATCGAAAAATCTTTCTTTTAAGAATCTCATTCTCTTTTCTCGAACAGCAGTAATAGCAGCGGCCATATCCTCCTTTACTCACCCTTTTCTCGTCTTGTATTTATGAAATTTTGCCAATTTTAAGAAACAACAGAATTATTAATGTCGACTTACAAAAATGTGAATATAATTTGGAATATTCCAAATTATGCTCACTGTCGGTATTCCACATTAACAACGTACCATAGTAACCTAAAATTCCATGTGGCATTTTTTATTTAAGAAATATTAAGAAAATCAATTTTATATAATAAACTAACAAGGTCACTTAGTAGTTTAAGTAATGACAATGAATATTTACTTATTACAGTAAATGGTTAACACTGATTGCATTCTTACCGAAAAAGTTTTCAAATCGGACGTCTTATTTTCTTCGTGCTGGTAGCCAAAATGTCAAGATGGCATCCTGCTTTTATTATTTAATGACGTCGTGTGTCTTATGTCGTTGTGCTTACGGTTAAAAAATACACATGGCATTTATATTTATTTAGATAACGGAGTATTCCAGTTTACCTGCGGTATCCCAAATACGCTGCAGTTCCTCTAAATATAGGTAGGTATTTACTAGAACTTTGTAGAAGTATCCAATGTGTTACATAATACATAGATTAAGTGTCTGAACACTACTTTGCTCCTGCCCAACCTGGAACACAGAGTGGAAATTAAAAAAAATAACTGTAAAATTCTTTCACGTTCTTAACATTACAATAGAAATGAGAATAACCCAAAAAATATTTCCACACATATCAATTACAATTTCCGACATAAATAATTCCACTTTGAATACTAAATATTATGAAATTGATTTAAATCTTACTAATGATTAAAGGACAACCACTCTCGTCAAATGCATTGCGTGTATCCTATATATGAATGTATTAATGTAATTAAATGTAGGTCAACAAGTTTTCTAAGATAAACCTATATTTCTTACACAATATTAAAATTAGAGGCGAGTCGAGGCGCATGGGTATCTAGTGTGGATTTCGTCGCCCTGGTGTCGAGGCAAAGCGCAGTGTTGAGTTCCGCCACTCGCACGCAATACCTTTAGAATTTGGCGGAAAGTGGGGAATGAAGTGTCTTAACACTAGGTTCCATCTGCCTACTCTCCTGTGTGCGAAATACTGTTGAAGCTGATTTAAATCTAATCAAATCAGTTTCACGCTGTATCTAGTTTGATTAAGTTTAATATTTAGATTAACATATTATCGTTATGGATATTTAATAATTTAATATTATAGTAAGATACGTGGAATATTTAACAAGAAGCAGTTTACCTTAGTTTTATTTATAGAAACTAGAGAAGGAATTAAAGGGTACAAAACGTGTTGCTTTATCAACGTATTTGTCGATTCGTACAAAGTGTTCCTAACTGTTAGTAGGTGACTATACAATAATACGGTATCATAAAGCTCGTTTGATGCTGGAGCCATGATAAAAAAAATACAATAATACGATTTTAAAAAAACACAGTTCATGTATGTTTCAATAATGGTACTGGATCAAATTAAATAGACTGCAGTGCGAATTTTCGCTACAAATCTGGCATTATCAAAAAATATGATCAAATTTATGCCTGAATTGAATTTTTTTAATTGAATCTATCTTTAAGTACAAAGCTATGGCGTTTCTAGTGTGCGAGTGAAAAAATATATGAAATTCAACAGGTACCTATTGGTTTATACAGTTAGGTTAGTGATTTACAACTAGATATTATAATGGTAAATATTAGTATTATAATGGTAAAATATATCCATTTCAGAAAAAAGAAGGGCATATGGCACCTGCATCCTTCCATCTCTCACATAAGGCTGCCAAACCTGGCCACTAACTAATAAGATCGAGCACAAATTACTTACGTGCCAAAGAGGTATGGAAAGAAGCATGTTATTCCTGAAGCTTAAGGCCAAATGGAAGGCCACAAAAATTAGAGGCATATCTAAAGTAACAGATGTGAAGGTTAAAGTAATAACACTGAAACGGAAATGGACTGGTCATATGATGAGAAGCAAGGCGGATAAGTGGTCTAGGAAAGTTACAGAGTGGTACCCTAGAAATGGGAAAAGACAAAGAGGAAGGCAAATCAGAAGATGGGATGGGAACCTCCCAAAGGGATGGAGACGGATAGCAAAGGACCGGAATAAATGGAAAGAAGTGGAGGAGGCCTATGTCACAAGACCTGACCTGGTTGCAAATAATGTGCAATAACAATAATAAGCAAATAAGTTATATAGGCTTAGCAATAAAGTAAAATAAAATATATTTAAATTTTTTTTAATAAGATATAAGAAATTGGGTCAGGGAATAAAGTCTATTTTTATTTTATTTTTTATTTTTATTATTTTTAGAGAAAAACAACTAGGTGTAATAACTTCTAATAAACTTACCAAATCCTAATGTTGTTGTTACATATACCGTATCTCTTCTCAAACTGTACCTGAAAATAATAAAAAAAGGATAAGTATAAGTACACTAAGAGTTCTATTGTACAGTAATTAACTAAGTACCGAGGCGGTTACTTAAAAGGCTTCAATAAAAATATATTGCCTTATAAAATAAACCCTTCAATGGTTGTACAAATGCCGCTTTCTAATTTTACAATTTTTGGACAGTTTTAACTTGTTTTTTGAGAAGATAACATATAGAGACTTAGTGAGAAATTAAATTGCGAATATTTGTTATAAAGTGAAGTTTTCTTGTGCAATTTTTGTAAACTCTATAGGTTTTATGTAATTCTCGTCATTCGAGTGTGAAAATATATTCTAAAATATGAAGGATTTTGTCTATAAAAAAAGTAAGTCTGAAATGTTCATGTATGCTTAGTTAAATATAATTATTTATTTAAAAATTTTAGTCTCCCGCATATTTGGCATATGTACTCACATATAACGGAACCGGCAAAGTGAACATAGTATTAAGACACTCCTCCTCTTTACATCTAATTTGGCGGTTTATTAAAGTACTAAACATAAAATAAATAAAATCGGCTTCACGCTGTATCCCACACACAGCAAGGTAGGCAGAAGGAATTTAACATTGAAACATCTTAAGGCAACATTAACATTTAGATAGTCGGTCGTATGATCCTCTTTCTTTTGAACTCCACGGCCATCGCGTTTACAGTAGCAAGCATGTGTCAACGACGGCCTCAAATCAATTAATACATTTTTTTATTTTAATTTATATTTCTCGTATTTTTATATCTTCACGGTATTTATATTTGTCCATTTATGAATATTGTCTTGAGTATAGTGTAAAAATATTTTAGAGCTTTTTAATTTTTTATCATTATCAATATAATGTAGATATAATTTATATGGAATTTTAGCTTACCTAAGCCGCACATATTTTAATGATTCAATACTTTTTTAATTTTATAACAAAGAAATATTTTAAAATTTGTAATTAACGCCATCTGTACGGAGTGTTGTAATTTATTATATTCATGATTATATTGTGCAATGTTAATCCTGCCATCTATGGGCATGCGCGCGAAATTATACTAAGCGGTGTGTCGCAGTGCACTGCACATCCGGAACGACAGCCGTTCTGATTTGTAGCTTACACGCTAGATGCTGCTATACTAGAAATATTAGTCTTAAATAGAAATAAATTTAAATAAATAGTTCTATAGAATAAACAAATCAATAAAAAAAATATTTTATGGAAACGTAGAAATATAAATAATAATATTATTATCAAATGTTTTTAAGTAGCAATCCTATGTATGAACAAGTGAGTCAAGGAAGTAAATATGCTATAATTTTTTTTAAACATTTTCGACGATCCCTAGATAGTGTCGAAATTGCAAAATTTTAAATTTAATTTCTTGCCGTTTTGTCTTGTTACCCGAACGACGAAATTAAAATAACTGAATCCCTCAAGTGGAAATCGAACCCACAACCGTAAGACCGTTTTTACGGTGAGACTCTGCCACTACGCTACAATGACTTTGATATTTTTTCATTCCTCTTTTCTAAGTTACTCATAAAAAAAATCTCTGAAAAAAATTACCAAAATTATATTTGTGATGTGACGCGTGTAAGTATTAACACTTAAACCATAGCAATGAAACCGAGTAGGTCATACTTCCGAGAAGGCAGAGAGAATGTAGTGCACTTTCTCTACATTACATATCTACGATTTTATTAAAGGCATCGTCTTCGCGGTATTTTGTATGATATGTCCATATAATCAAGTTCTATAGGGAAGATTACGGTTACTTACGGCTTATGATGGAAAACAACGCTATGTTGCAATTGGTCTATGCAGACTAAATACACATACAGATATTACATACATCACGCCTCACGGTTTATCCCTAGCGGGATAGTCAGAGAGAAAAGAGTGTCAAACGGTCTCTACATTGACCGTTTGAACAAAGTTAGTACTTGGATGCTAGCTGGATATTTAGTATAGTTACTAAATATCCAGCTAGCGTCCTAAAGCGTTCCTTCCAAGAAGCAGACGTGAGTCTTCATTAAACTTTTAAGTGTGGGTTCGAAGAGGTGATCTCAGAAAAGTTTTCTGGTCAAATGGTAATCAGAAGCTTCCATCGTAGGCTCAACAAGAAATACCTATTGCTAATAAAACTCGATAAATATAAATTTGTAACAGTTTTTTCTCTGAAGTACCTACAGAATATCCATTTTGTGCTGTCTTACTGCGCCATAATGAATTGTGAAACATGAAACACTTAAATAACTTAAAGTTAATATCTTCAAAATTCGTAAATATTCTGTTGACTCATCCTTTAATACATACGAGTACGTAGGTATGGGTTTGTAGGTTATATAAATCTGAGCAACCTTCGTAGTTCCTTTATCATTCACAAACATTTATATAGATTTAGGCTTAAGTTTAGCTTGGCCGATTGTTGTTAGGTTCCGCATCTCAAAAGATAAAAACGGAACCCTTGTAAGAACACATTGTTGTCCATATGTCTCGTTGTTTGTCAAGAGTCAAGACCATTTATCTCAAGATTTTATATTAAAAGAAGAAATAATATAAGGTGTTGAGGTCTAAGGTCCCTTGGAGCACACAGACAACGCCATTAAAATATAAGAACGTTTATGCATCGTTTTGCTACATTTTATATGAAATTATTTTATATGGAATTATAAAATGAAAACTTACAGTACCTACCTACAAACAAAGGAAGATCCAAAATAAACTAGGTAATTAAAACATATATAACAGAAAATAACTATAACAGAATATTATAATTGTAGTTCATTTTAAACAAAATGAGTCCATACGTCCACATACTAATAATTATTAGGTTTGTCAACTTATAAGTCGCGTTCTCGTTTATCTACAAAAGAGAGATAGATTCCTCGGTAGACGAAATCGATTTTTTAAAGTTATAAAATTTTTAAGTTAAAAATGATACTAAAAAAAATTATCACAGTGGAGTTGAATTCATAATCGATGTTGAACACTGCCCTTAATAATTACTTGCCATAGATAAACTAAAATTTAAAGACAGAATTTTTATAATGTTTTTATTACTTACAAGTCAATAAAACATATATGTAGATAATATTTAGAAAAAATAATTAACACGTTCATATCAAATTTAACTACCAATTAAATAGATACTAGGTACATGTATCATTATCAGAACAGTGATCACTGATAATAAGAACGTAATAGACGCCCCGTCCCGTTGTTTATATTGGAACAATAAAATAGTTACGACGTGCTGAATAATCTTTTTCACTGAGTGACCATAAATTTGTGTATTTTTAAAGTCACGCTGTTTGGAGTCAATAAAAATTTAACGATTGTGAGGGAACTCGAATTAAATTGTTACATGTTTTACTGTATTCTGTTGTTTGTTCCGGTTAGGAAGGAATCATTTGGTTGACGAGATAAAGTATCTAATAATTGATAGGCGATTGGAGTTAGATTTTTTTTAAATAAAAAAATATTTTTACATAGGTAGGTAGTCTAATAATAAAATTACAATCGATTTTTATTATAATTAACTCGATAAATCGGCTTATTTTTGACACAATGAAATAGTTCTCGAGATTTATTAAAAATCAAAACGACGCATCACATGAGCGGGTACCATTATCTAGTACGAGGTCGCTATATTCTAAAATCAACAATGCGGTCTTCTAATGCAAAATATCGTAATACAGGATTGCGGTAACTGAAATACCTCACATCTAGCATCCACTAAAAGGTTATACTTACCACATACCTATATAAACAGACAAACGTCGAGAAGTTATTCGTTACCTAAAGCAATCTATCTCGAGGCCTCGCAATATCGGTTTCTGAACGATTAACAGAGGGCGTGCGTGCCCTTCGACTTTACGGCATACTTTTACGACGTCGTAAAACCCGCTATAGCCCATAATCTTTTTCTACCGAAACCTCCGAACATCTCTCATAGATGGCGCTTAGAACGAACCTAGAATCACTACTAAACGCTAGTTTTATTGTGTGTTTCGCTAATGTGGTGTGAAATTAATAGGCAATAATGCCTTTATGGGCACTTGTGACTTTTTATAGTGTCATAAAGTGGCAGGTGAATGAAGGACGTGTTTGTTTTAAGTTGACCAACTATATGTTTTTTTTATTGTTTTAAAATTATTGATTTTTGATGGTTGTACCGCAGAGCAGAGGTCGGATTGATCTCGCGGCATTTATGATTCGTAACGGTAATTTTTATAAGATCTTTTTATATTTCACTATGTTTTTAATATACTATTTTGAAATAGCTTTCCTTTTTTTATATTTGAGTTCATTCTTTATCGTACTGAACCTGTTGGAATTACCTAACGTAGAAACTAAAACAACTAATTAATTTTATGACCAGTTTGAATTCACGATAGTATTAAGTATTATAATTTACAAGATTTTTACAGTTTTTCACATAAAAATTAACAATAAACTATAAAAAAATACATATATTATTATCGTTAATTGTATCTACACTCTTCTATTAAATATAGCTTAGGATAAATGTTATTTATTTTTTATGAAATAAGGTTAACGTAAAAAAATATTCATGTCTTATAATGACTTCTTAAGTTAAGATATTTTCGCATGTACTTACATTGAATTAAGCCTTTCATTTGAAGCAATAACGAAAGTTTCTTAACAACTTGTGGAACCCGAAGTGGTGAAGGAAATTTCAAGATATGTACAATTCACGAATAT
>DWGR01004997.1:0-10681 GCA_018247715.1 Heliconius burneyi
TTCCTTGAGTGAAATCGAACCTACAACCAGTCGCGCTTGCAAGCTCTTTTGGTGCTTCTGCGCCACGTCTGGCCAACGTACAGAAATATACACAAAGGTATTTCTGAAATACATATATTAAAAAAAATATTTCGCAGCAGCAATTTAACTAAATAAAAAAGAATAAAAGTGCAAAAATATATATTTTAAATAATGACACTGAAATATGTACACATATATAGTATACATATATAGTATACCTGATGATTAATACTCCCGCCCACTGAAATAAGTATTTTATTTTCTTGTGGTAGATAAGTGTAAAGTATATTTTTATGAGTTTATCTTCTCTTAAAATTGACAACTGTAGGTAGCCACTCAAGATTACCGAATAACGGGAAGCACAAGACTCAAAATAAAAGAACCACGCCAAATCAGCAGTACGGCGAAGCTAGTCGTCACCGCTGCACGGCACAATGGCGACAACAATTATTGTTTTGGCTCTCTTAGCTCTCACCCATACGTAAGTACTGTTTGTTTTTCTACACGTCATTACGATTTCAAGCACACGTTTCGTCGACTCCGCACTAATAATCAATAAACACTCCTTTGAATACAAAAGTTATTACTAACGTTATTGACGTCCTCGCCATTTAGGACTTAATTGTCTATTATTAACTAACGATCGTTCCTGATTTCGCATGGGTATCTATCTTATATCTTTATTTTAGCTAGCATGAAAAATTTACAGTTCATTAAACAATTTAAGTTTGCCCGTACCTAATCTTCTCAAAAATATGTAGATATTAAGAGGCTATAAAATAAAAAAAAACATACATCTGTAGATATATATTAACATAATTTGTGGTAATAAACTTACTTAACTTATTAAAAAACTTATTTTTATACCAATTTGTTAGTGTATTGTGTCATCTGTTTGTATATGATGTACATTCTTTTTTTTTAACATTTGAATAGTTTTTTTTTTACCCCAAAAGCTGGCAACGCACCAGTAGCTCCTCCGGTGTTACGCGGTGTCGTGGGCGGCGGTGATCACCTACTATCAGGTGACCCGTACGCTCGCTTGCCATGCTTTTACCATAAAAAAAAAATAAAAAAAAATTGATAAAACATAAGTATTCCGATTACTATATTTGGGAATACGTCTCCACCACCTTTAACTTTTTCTCTACAGTTATCGTCAAAAGCAACATACCTTTAATTTAAAACTTATTTATTGCTTTCAATTTTCATTCTGCTTTTTTTTCAGAAGTAAAGTTAAACAATTTTTTTAATACTTACCAGTAGATAGTCTGTTATATTGTTATAAAAATATAGGAGTTTCAGATAAATAGTAATTAATTATACGGTTATATTAAGGACAAATTTTCATATCTTTATTGACATTAGGCAACTAATTAGACCACACAAATTAAAATATTTATCTATAGTTCTATACTACCATATGTAGTTAAATGTATAAGTACTAACAAATATTGTATATTTAGATACAACTATTATCAATATTATTTATTACATTAGCCAGTCTTAAATCTTTCTACAGAAATTAAATTTAATTAATAAAAATTTAAATTTATTTCATTATTAAAAAAATCCGTAACGATTTTTGAAGCCCAAATTATATTGATCTACAAATTGCTGAAACTATTGTTTTTGTCTTCCAAAACAAATTTTTTGAATGAAATTTCTGAATTTCTTTAAATGAAATCCCAGTTTTCAGTACTCTATAAAAGCCTCTTTTAAAACAAATAATACAATTAAAATAAAGAATGAAATGAAAAGTCGCAGATCGGCGACGTTTAGTAGTATTTTTGTAGTAGTAGGTGTTTACATTTTGGTATCTATTTGTAATTGCGTCTATGAATGGTAAAAAATCGTAAAATGAAAATATATCCTGTCTAAACTGTTGACGTATCTGGACTTTTTTTATGTATGAGTTGAAATATTTTACCTATATGCTGCTTCAGTAAATGGAGTGCAGACGCTTCCACCCGTGTATTATGTATTGATCAGTCTATCTACATAAAAAACCGGTGAAGTAGGGATCGGACTCGCCCGCATAGTGTAAAACTTCCGCGCATACTAAATGGACGGAAAGTACAACTTATATTGTATTTGTTATATATATATATATATATATATATATATATATATATATATGTGTGTGTGTGTGTGTGTGTGTGTGTATGTGTTTATACACTCATAAATGTCTCTAGTTATCTTGTACAATGTGGTTTACAAAATAATAAAGTATAGTAACAATTTCCAGGACGCTAGCACACTACACAAAATTTCCTGAAGGATTCACATTTGGTGTGGCCACAGCAGCTCATCAGATAGAGGGTGCTTGGAATGTCAGCGGTAAGAAAAATGATATGTACCTACAGTCAACTTAGTTGAGGTCGTCGTGGCGCAGCGGCACAAGGGTGTGACTGTAACGCGACGGTTGTGGGTTCGATCAACACTCGAGGAAGTGAAATATGTATTTACGTTTATATTTCCATTCCTTCGCTCTGGTATCGAGGCAAAGCGCCAAGCCACTCAACAAGCAATGCCTCCAGAATTCGGCAGAAAGTGGGGAACGGAGTGTCTTAATACCAGGTTCTCTCTGCCTATCCTGTTGTGAACGGGATACAGCGTGAAGCTGACAGTCAACTGTAAATATAACCGTTTTTCACATATTACATAAAATCTTATTATCATTCTCCTAAAAGAAGATTATATTTATCATTATTCTTGTCAATCATATTATATCTATCATTGTCGCACAGAAAAACACCCACGATGGTAATTGATCCATATCATACGTACTGACTGACACATTGATAACTTTAGCTTAAGCCTTTAGAAACAAACAAGTCACACATACATTTGCTATGTTTATACAGTTGTTACGGGCTTTACTTTGCAATATTACATTTTTTTTTCAAATATATAGAAGTAATATATTTATATTACTGCTATATATTTATATATTGAGTATAATATTGAGTAATATAAGTATATAGAAGTTATAACATTAAGTAATAATATTGTTTTTTTGTTTTTATTTTAAATCACTATTAATATTTGTAAACCAGGCAAGTTTTAAATATTTTCATTTTCTCACTCTGGTAACAAGACAAGCACTCAATGTTAAAATAGAGGGGAAAGTGGGGAATGCAATATCTTAACGCCAGGTTCCCATTTGCGGGTTACAGCAAAAAAAAATCGATATTTAATTTAATATTACATTTGTACAGGTAAATCCGAAAATGTTTGGGATCGTCTGACGCACACGCGACCATGGATGATCGCTGATGGGACCAACGGCGATGTCGCTTGCGACTCTTACAACAGATACCAAGAAGACGTAGATGAACTAGCGTACCTCGGTGTTGACTTTTATAGGTTAACATAGAAACGTCATATAGAATTTTACGATTTTTTAAATTTGATTCAATGAAGAGGATTTTATATTAATTGTTTTATATCTTTCAGATTTTCTTTGTCATGGGCTAGAATTTTGCCCACTGGCCGCGTTGATTACGTAAACCCCGATGGCATCCGCTACTACCACTCTCTTCTTGATGCTTTAGCTGAGAAAAATATTGAACCTTTGGTAACTTTCAAATATCTTTTATAATAAATTTAATTAAGAAATCTTGTGTACTTATAAAGTATAAATATGTGTGAGTATATAAACATATTAAAGGCTATACAAAAAAGAGAAATTTGATCCAGTCTCTCGGAGCTGTAAATACTACCGTTGAAATATTTAAAGCCAATTATAATATTCTCTCTTTTGTTTGTTGATTCTCGCGCCACATAAAAATGATTTAAGCTATTATTGACAGTTTAGGGGTTGAATTCTAATCTGAATTTCAAATTTTATAAAAATTGGTGCCGATAGTAAAAAATCCATACAAACTTTCATTATTTCACCACTTTAGAGTTAAAATTTTTCAAAATCCCTTGTTAGTGGATTTCCAGATTACGAAAATAAACATCTGTCTGAATTACACGTTCTACCACCAGAGGTTGTGCGTGCGTGTTAGATACAGTTATTTTGTCAGCACTACTTTAAATTAAACCCCATTTTAAACTACTCTATAAAAGCCTAATACAATTATTAAATTTATTTATACCAAAAATTAAGAAATGTTTTTTTTTTTAATAAAATAAATCATAAAATTTTCTTTGTAAAATAAAACGCCATTTGTTAAGGACGACGCTCACTTACATAAATCTATCAAAGGGACATCGCCACACACGCTTCACTCTGAAATCGAGTCGTAGATATTAGCGGCAAGGTTCAAATTTGTATAACCTCCAGTAGTATTTTTGTAGTAGTGTTTACGTTATCTATGCGTAACTACGTCACACGAAATACAGATATGGATAAACATCGTAAAATGAAAAAAAAGCCTACGTCTAAACTGTTGAGGTATCTTGATCACTTTCTTTAAGTATGGATTTGAAATATTTCACATTATATGCTGTTTCCATAAACGGAGTGCTTTTCCACCCTGTATAGATGTAGATAATATTTTTTGCATATTGTTTTACTTTTATAAATTCAATTCAAATTCAATTTACTTTTATATATTAATTTTACTTTTTATAAATTCAATGACCAAGATCGAGATTCTTATATATCATTAAATTTTGGTTTCATACAGGTAACGTTATTCCATTGGGACTTACCGCAAACCCTTCAAGATTTGGGTGGTTGGGCCAATCCAAAAATGATTGATTACTTCCGTGATTACTCCGATCTATGCTTTAGGGAATTCGGAGACAAAATTAAGTCTTGGATCACCTTCAACGAGCCTTATGAAATTTGTGAAGATGCATATGGAGATGACAAAAAGGCACCTGCTATCGAAAGTCATGGTGTTGGAAACTATTTATGCAGTAACACACTACTAAAGGCTCACGCTGAATCCTATCACCTTTATAATGAAACCTACAGACCCGTACAAAACGGACGAATCATGATTTCTATTAACTCCATCTGGTATGAGCCAAGTGATCCTGATAATTCAGAGCAAGTTGCGCTAGCCGAAGTCGCCAATCAATTTAAAGTACTTATATTATTTTTATATATTTTTTAATATTTTTATACTTTTAATAAAGAAAATAATTTTAAGAAATCGTAATGCAACAATTTTTTTAAGATTTTACTTTTTTTTATTAAATCAAAATTTTTTGTCTAATAACGAATTTTTACTTCTTTTACAGTTTGGATGGTTTGCGCACCCAGTTTTCACTGAAGAAGGTGGTTATCCCGCAGTCATGGTTGAGAATGTTGCACGTCAAAGCCAAGCGGAAGGTCTTCCAAAATCTCGTTTGGAACAATTTGACGATTATTGGATTGAAAGAATTAAGGGAACATCAGATTTCCTCGGTATAAATCACTACACCACACACTTAATCACAGGACCTGGTGTTGACCCTCTTGCTAAGTCACCGTCGTGGCTAAAGGATATTGGAGCTGTTACTTCCTTAAAAGTTGGCGGGGACTCAGCTTCGGAGTGGCTCAGAGTAATTATTGTTATTTTAATTACTAAAACAATTTAATTACCAAAGCCGTATCTTATTAGATTAACTTTATTCTTATTAACTTTGAATAGATAGAATACTATCTATTCATAGTTAATAAAAATAAATGTTATGTCTTTACATAAAGTCAAGAATTATTTTTGAAAACTCTACTTTTAAAAAATTGTTTGTCTTTGTATTTTTAAATATAATTTTGGAAACTTCTTTACTTTACAAAAATATTGTTTGGTTTTGTATTTTTACATCAAAGACCAAAAGTATTTAAAGCTCTAAATGGGCTTTCAAGCAAATTATTCACAAATTTATAAGTACATACTTAGTAATAATATAAGCTTTGAAATCTACACATTTCATTCTACATATATAACATATATAATAATACGCTTTCAGGTGGTGCCTACTGGTTTCGCTAACTTATTGCGCTGGTGCAAGAGTTCCTATAATGATCCCCCGATTTACATCACTGAAAACGGATGCTCTGACCGCGGTGATATACAAGATTATAGCAGAATTCAATATTTAAATGTAAGTTTTATTTTGTGTATCGCCTTTAATCATAAGGTACATTATAAAACATTTGTATAAACATTTTGTATCTCAATAGTAAAATGAAGTTTTACTATAGAGATACAAAACTTTACTTCATCATTTCTTTCTCTTTCGCAATAAGGTAAGTGTTGTACCCACTCAAAAAAACAAAATGTTTTGGTAATCTATACTTATAATAATATCGTAAGAGGGTCGGTGTCTCTACTTGGAAGATATTTAAAAATATATATATTGGGAACCATTTATAATAGAACCCACAACAATGATTTTTAAAATTTTTATCAGTTTGTCTGTGCGTTTTTTTTTCGCTAATCCTAGAATCGACTTAATCGATTTGGCTGCGGTTCGCAATATTGAATTCTGGCAAGCTCCTGAAAACATCTAGGGTATTTTATTTCAATCGTTTTATGAATAAAAAAGTTATGTGAATTTAAATTATGTTGTTCACAAAGTTGCTACGTCTTGAAAGAGTTATTTTATACAAATCATTTGTCATATTACAAGCGGGCGTAGCCGCACGGGCCCGCTAGTACTGTTTGTAATTACATGTTGTAACTTACAAGAGATAGATAAAATAAAGCGTCGTAAATCTTTAAAAGAAATGTATAAATAAACTTAATTATGTCTTTACAGGACTACCTCTCCGAAATTTTGAACGTTATTTACGACGACGACGTTAAAGTTCTTGGTTACACTTTATGGACGCTTATGGATAACTTCGAATGGCGCGCTGGATTTTCGTAAGTACTTCTTAATTACCTCTTCTTATGTATAAGTATTGTATAACTTTGTGCAGCTATAAATTATAAAAATCATATTTTAATGATATTCTAAATTGTTTTTGCAAATGTTTTTGTTTTTACATTAAGTGAATAAATAAGTGATTTTGTTTTTTTATCAGTGAACGCTTTGGTTTATACTACGTTGACATCAACGACCCAGATCGTCCAAGAACACCTAAATTGTCAGTAGAGTACTACAAACAATTGGTCGCTACACGAGAGTTACCACAAGACGAACGCTTCAAAAATCCCGATGTAAGTATACTTACGTTCTTATAAATATACTTTAACAAAAATAATGTTAATCTGTATTTAGCTAGCTATCAACACTATACTAAATTATTAATATTTATTGTGTGTTGTGTTTCATTACAATGCAGTTAGTGTGCAATTTAAAATACAATAAAAATAAAATAAAAAATAATTATAAAGATATAAGAAATTTATGTTTTTGCTCTGACTTACGTATTTACTATGTATATAATTTGGCAGTTACCTAATTACGATTTTGACACCATGAAAATAAGAAATGTTTAACGCGATGGTTGCGATTCTAATCCCTAGTATTTTTTTTTATATTAAAAATCTTACCAATCCCTTAGTCTGGTTAGACAAATTGGGAGTCAGGTCCCACTACAAAAAGTTCTTATTCATACGAGAAGTAAATAAATAAAAAACTAGACTTGAAAATGATGGGGAATCCGCAATTGATTTTTGTTAACATTATTTGGCGCATAATTAAATCTAATTAATACAATATTACATTTAATAATATTAAATTTATTAATATTACTAGCCTGGAGCTTCGCATGCGCATGTGCATCCGCTTAATATGCAACGACCAGACAAGCACGACCTTAACTTTATTTGGGACCGCATTATACAAAGATTTAAAAATTGGCTTAAAACGTTCTAATTTAAAACATATACTTATTATAAAACTCTACTAATCGTGCAAAAACTATGGAAATCTGTCTTCTGCTTATAAATCTATTCTGATTCTTTTAACCCTGTGTTCATCCTATCTTATATCATCCATGTAATAACCTACAATTTGTAATAATTTGTTCTATTCATGTCATGTTCTATTCAACTTATCATTTTATCAATATTGTAATTAAGTATAAAAACTTTAACCATTGCATGTTATTAAATAGACCTTATATTTGCTTGCTATGTATAAAAAAATATAACTTTAGTAAGCCTTTCATGCATGTATACTTTAACAGGTGCGAAGACGTTTGTGAAGGATGCTTTGAAACAGCTGGCGGCAGTGACAAATTTCATGTACATTAATAACATTAAGTAGATATATTAAAAAACTTACAACACATTTCTGTCTTTTTTTTTTTGTAGAAACCTAATGCTTTGTGATTACCAACAATTTAGTTTTATTACTATGACGACAGATCATTTTTGAAATAAATGGCAGATTAAATAAAACTTTACATTGCAAGCTGCACGTTCGTTGTTCTAAGATAGATATAGCATATTAATTTATTAATATAATCTATACAGGGTGGAAGCGTCAGCACTCCATCTACGGAAATATCATACAGGCTAAAATACTACAGACCCATACCCAAAGAAATTAATCAAGATAGCTCAACAGTTTAGACGTAGGAATTTTATTTCATTTCACGTAGTTTATCCATACCTGTATGTCGTGTGACGCAGTTACGCATAGATACCAATAACTTAAACTTACCACTACAAAAATACTACTAAAGGTTAAACAACTTAGAACTTTATCGGCAATACCCACAACTCGATTTCGAAATGAGGCCTATGCGGCGGTGTCTCTTTCATAGGTTTATGCTGCATGCGTCGTCCTTAACAAATGGCCTTTTATATAACAACAATAATTTTATTATTTAATTTGTTTGAAAAAGTGTGTATGGAAACATTTCTAAATTGCCATCGATTTTAATAAAATTTTAGACTCTTAAAAATATTTTATTGACCACGTGTTTCGTGGTTTAATAAAATTCACTCCTAAGAGTACGCAGGCGAAGCTGCGCGCGTCCACTAATATGTAATAATTATAATTAAATAGTTTTGCATAAATTACATTCACTGAGATCAAATTACTGTCACTATATAATAAAGGGAGTTGATCATTTCGTGCTTGTTATGTATTTACTGTATATTCTTAAAGTAGCTGAAACTAATAATAATTACCTGCTTTTAATTAATGGATGCAAGAATTTGTACTTATAAAGATAATGGGGCAATATAAAAAGGCTAAAACGAGAGCTAACGTTAACATCTATTCAGGCATACAACAGAAAAATTATATTTATTTTTTGAGGGTGCTCTTAAATTCCACCCCGTGAATTGACACCCACCTAAATTATATATATATTATGCACATATTAGATAGCTATCTGCTATGCCGTAAGTTACAAGAAATCGAAGTAATGTTACGTATCTGAATATAAAAAAGCCATCCATCATATAAAAGCACCCTCAAAAAATGGCCTTATTTTTTTTTACAATTTGTTTCAAAAATTCAGGAAAAAAAATTAAATAATAAGCTAAAAAATAGCCATGTTCAGTTTAAATTTCATTAAGATGTCTTTGATATACTCGTATATCTTTAACATCTTTAGAAGGCCTACTAGGGTTCCACGTCAAGTACTCCAGACCTTCATTTTTGTTATGTAGGTGAAAATAATTTCTCATGTTGTTTTATTTTCGCCAAGGCATACTGCCTTGGCGAACTACTACTATTTATATAGAGATAACTTATAAGAGTATAGTTTAGACAGGCTGTTGATTTTCCACATCAGGTCTCCAAATTTTCAAAATAAACTATATATTGCCTAGACTTAATAGCTATACAACAAAAAAGTTTCATTCAATTCCGTCCACTTGTTACGGAGTTGAGCGTACAAACAGACATTTTTGTTTGTGCTCTATTAATGTTTCTAAAACCCCTTCCATTATTATTTTGTAAATGTAATTTTACTATTTTATTGTATATGTATAGATAATTCATTAGAAACCAGTGTAGCGTTTCATGCTTATCGGGCTAGACCCTTTAACTCCTCCCCACGTAATATATAGAGCCTCTAAGGAAAGGTCTAAATTTAATATAAAAATGTTTTTTGTAATTTTTTTTTACCATTTTGTTTATTTTTCTAGCTGTCATACAAAACGGAACTGTAAAGGATTGGGTTCAGACAAGTGAAAACGATAATGGATATTAAAACAAATATTTATTTATTATAAGAATATCAAATTATGTACAATGAAATTACTGCAAATTAGTATAATGACATTAATTATAATTCCATTGCTATAACATTGATACACATTTATGTACACTACAGAGAAAACTTGCGTGTGTCAGACTGTAAAGATATGTTTGTAAAATATAGGCTATACTTAAGAAATAAACTATATTATTGTTTACACTTGTTATATTGTTCCGAATATTATTCTGTGAGTCCCGGAGACGTGTCGCAAACGGTTAGCAAACATGGAATGTTTCTCATTATGTAATTGCAAAGAAAGCATAGTAGATATACACTATGAATATACAACTTTAAGTTTATATATTTGGAAAAGTCGATTCGTGAATTTTAAATAATTCTATAATTTAGAAAGGTATATTTTAAGAGCAGTTAGTTAGTAGTAGCCGACTCCTTTAGCAACATGTGGTAAAAACTTTTCATGAATACCTGACGCTTTTTTTATATGATTTTGACTATTAGTGATACTTTTCAATTTATCCTATTTCGCCTAACATATATATTTTATATTTAATATCTTTAATCTTACAATTGCATAATTATAATACG
>DWGR01004998.1:0-10681 GCA_018247715.1 Heliconius burneyi
AGCGCGGCATTGAGTTCTGCCCCTAAACACGCAATGTTTTCAGAATACGGCAGAAAATGGGAAACGGAGTGTCTTCATACTAAGTTCTCTCTGCCTAACCTGCTTTGTGCGGGATACAGCGTGAAGCTGATTTATTTATTTATTTATTTATTTAGTAATATTTTCTTTATATAAAGTGTACCTACGTAATGGTAATCGGAAGAGATAATTTACAATCATAAACTAGTACTCGTACCCTTATTGAATTATAGCTAAATATTTGAATGAAAATATGTTGAGATTATTTAACATGGCTCTACACTGCGCTTTGTCGTAATTGTCATTTTTTTATTATTAAATGATAAAAAATCCAAGTAGAAATCGAACCCATAAACATCTACGTTTGCACTATGAAGAATTCTTTGCGACGTCAATAGTATAATATATTAAAAATATAATAAAATCTTAATTATAAATAACAAGCGGTGAGGTGGTACAGGTCAGCATCTCAAGTTCATTCTATTAATCAATTTAGAAATACCGATATTTTATTGCTGGATGATTCATCACTTCGATATTTATTAACGTTGAAGTAGAACTACTTATAAACAACTATAATTAAGGATCGACAGACGATGACGACGAAAGAAAGACGATGAGGTTTATCAAGAACTAAAATTATAGTGTATAAAGATTTCTTGAGATACATCGTGACGGTTGTTGGTTTGAGCCCCATTCGAGGGAATGAAATATTTAGCATTTAGTTACTAGGCAAACTTCACCACTCAAAAGGTAAAGCCTCAGTATTTTCGCGGAGAGTGGGGAAAGTAGAGTCTTAACACTAGGTTGCCTCTACCTACTCTGTTGTTTTCGAGAGTTACTCTGTTGGTTTTTCCAGCCGGGAACCAACATAGCTGACGGTTGTAAAATTAGTATGTAAACTATCATCTGACACATTTTCAAGTCGGAGGAAATCAATGAATATTTTTTTGCATATTCATGTGACCAGCTGACGTGTATAATCTACGTCAGTGCGGCCAGCTGATTTTTTAACCTTCGCATAATCGGCACTACCCACGGAGCTGCAGCTAACGTTCACCATGCCTTATAATAAAACTTTTTAAAGCATTTCGCGACTTATCGCTTGAGAGGAAATTGGCCAAGAAAACCTTTCGCCGAGTCACGGATCATTATGACAATTAATTTCTCAATTTCTATCAATTTTCAAGACATTACTGGTTGGGTGGCGGAACTCAACACCGCGTTTTATCTTGTTACTAGAGCAAGGAAATTAAGAATAATTCTTTACCCTTAAAGGAATCAACAGTAACAGTAATCGTAATAGTCAGACACTGTGCCGCTACGCCACGACGGCTTTAATCAATATAATTTAACAAAAGAAAAAGACAGACGTAGTGATTTATCACTATTCTCGCTATCACTATCAAGAGAAACGAAGTTTAACAATATATAAAATGTATATATTAGTATACAATGCTTGAACATTTACGATGTGCTTAACGAAACTAGCATATAACGTCTATAAAGTTTGTTTCATTGCAATTTTAGTACACGTAAAAATTTAGTTTTACGACTCCGTGCCGCGAGCCTTTCGACTTTCGTATAGGTGATGTATCAATCTTTGATATAAACGCTAAGAAATATCGACTTTACTTTATTATCTATTCGGGTTATTATATTTTTAGGGTTCCTTCCTTACCTCATAAGGTAAAAATGGAACCCTTATAGAATCACTTTGTTATTCGTCTGTCCATCTGTTAGGAAATTTTGACTCGAGATTGCGTTGAGGTATCAAGCTGAATGCATCATTTTTGCTAAATTTTGCATCTCTCTCACAAAGTGAGAACTTACAATACAAAATAAAGGAAAAAATCCGAAAAGTGAACATTTATTTACATTTATGTTTATGTAACATTTATGTATTTTATAAAAAGAAACACTACAAGCTTATATTTGTACTTAAATCGTTTCACTCGTTTGGGAGGTACGATGCCACAGGCAGACCTTTATATACACACATTCACAGACACGTCAAACTTATAACCCCTCTATTTTTTTGTCGAAAGTTAAAAAGTCGGGAACCCCTATGAAATGATATGATGTAGCAGGCATACAATGGGGCCATTGAAAAACCGATTACCTACTATACTATTTTAAAGTTCCGCCTTTTGCAGCTCTCATAAGAATTTCCATAAATCCTGTACATGTGCTCCTCTTCACTTCCTAACCTACCTACACACCAAACTTCAACTTTCTAAGTCCAGTAGTTTCTTCGGTGCTTTATCTATCTGTCACTCAAAAATGAGTATAATATATATTAATATAATTAGTTAATTATTAATAAAAAACAAAATTATATATTTAAATTATAGTTCTCAAAGAAATTGCCTTGATCTCTAAGAAGCATCTGAGAACTTGTTTTGCAATAATGAAAAGAGAAATTACTCTAAATAATATTAGATTTACACCTTCTGTACGTCAAAACAATAAAATATAAGTCATTCTAGAAAACAAATATTTTTTTTTACAAAAACCTAAAAAAGTATCCACTGATTTCTTTTATAAAAAAATATGATTGATGATGTATTACTTTTGGATAACGCAGAGGCTCCTGAGAGTTAGCTAACAAAACGAATAGAACTAGGGTAGCGTCTCGCGCTTGTTCCTATTATAATAGCTAAAAAAGTCGTGGCGCAGCGGCACAAGCATCTGAGTGTGAACACGACAGTCAGTGGATTCGATTTTAGAGGAAACGAAATATTTAATATTTTCTTTTCTACGTTCTGGTGTCGAGCCATAAAGCGGCATTGAGTTTCACTATTCAACACCCTATGCTTTCCGAATTCGGCGGCTAGTCTCAGTAAATGAGCATTCTAAAATAAATTTTTCTTCAGTTTGAACTAGTCCTGTTCCTTTGATAAAGCCGTTCAACCAAACAAAGTCTTTAGCTTTATAATATTAGTAAAGATATCTAGAGTGCGGAACGGAGATAACTTTAAGGGACGAAGTGTGTTAACACAAAATTCTCAGGTACTCTCTGCCAACCCTGCTATTTGCGGGAAACAACGTGAAGCTGATCCCGCAAATAGCAGGGCAAATCAGAGATACTGCAACAACCATTAAGTAAGTCACACACACAGTAACATATTAATACATACCTACCATTTTTTGTCAATTTGACATTTACGCAAAAGCAACCTTTTCGAACACGCCACGTTATTACGAGAATTACCTTTGTGGTTCTGCCTTTGACTTTTGAAACCTAGCGTTTGACCTTTTGTATTTTAAAGAACAAATCGTTTCAGTATAGCTGAAAATATATATCTACATAATATTATAATGTATGTTGAGGCCGTTGTGACGCAGCGGCACATGATCTGAATGTAAGCGCGACAATTTTGGGTTCAATTCCCAATTGATGTAATGAGTTTTTTTTCTTTACTCGCTGTGGATAAGAACTATGCGCGCCGTTGAGTTTCACCAGTCAACTCGCAATGTCTCAAGAATTAGGCGGGGAGTGTGAAATGGAGTATCTTCTTTAAGATAAACGTGAAGCTACTTATAAGAGCTAATAATAAAAACACAAAAAATGAGATCTGGTGGCTATTGAAATTGTTATAAAAAAAAGTAATTCCAACAAACTTTCCATATTGATAGAGGAAAAATGACGCGCACAAAACTACGCCCAGGAACTAATCCATCACAAACTTAAATTACGCTATCTTAGCTCAGTAGGAGAGTCACTTAGTAAAAATACACATAATGTTTACAGATTTTAATCCGAATTAGAATACATTTTATATTTGAAACTAGTTAGAGCAAGGAAAAATCTGTGGTCGATATACAGAAAAAATCCATTTATTCTCATTCTCATAGGAATTTCCAGGAATCCTCTCTAAAAACCTACATACCATGTTTCAGCGCTTTACGCCGTAATTCCATCTAATAATATTATTTAGGGATCATCGAATGGTAAATATTTTTTTTTCCA
The DNA here is from genome assembly GCA_018247715.1 of Heliconius burneyi. Taxonomy (NCBI): domain Eukaryota; kingdom Metazoa; phylum Arthropoda; class Insecta; order Lepidoptera; family Nymphalidae; genus Heliconius; species Heliconius burneyi. The sequence goes on from DWGR01004998.1 coordinate 3,992, forward strand.
GCTTAACGCCGTATCCCGCATGCCTACCTTGCGAAGATATGCAGAGTATTGAAACACTCCGCTCCTCACTTTCCGCTGAATTCTAGAAGCATAGCGTGTTAAATAGCTGAACACCGCGCTTTGCCTCAATACAAGAGCGAAAAGATGAAAATATTTAATAATTAAATTTCCTCGAGTAGAAATCGAAACTACGGCCTATGGTGGTTAGTCACAATTTTGTGCCATGACTGGCTTAAAAAATTATTTATGTAGAAAAACTATTCCGACCATTTTTCAAAAATGCTTACATGGCTGATCTCAAGCATGTTTATTTTTTACCAATGTGACTGAGATCCTTATATATTTAAAAAAATATATGTTTTGGGATTAGAACCCGAGCTTCTCGAAAATCACCCAAGAGATGTGAGTAAGGATCTCACTACTTTTAATTTTTCATATGTTTTCTAATTTTAATTTATGAAATAATAGTTTAGTAAAAATGTTAAAATCTATTAAAATTCTTTTGTTTTATAATAAATACTGGAATATTGTTTTTAAAATGATTAAAACTGAAGAAAAGAGTTACTTACAACTCGTTAAAGAAATCATCTAACTCATTTTAGTTTAAATATAGACAAATCTGTTTATCACCTTACAATAATTACTAATCGGATCATCGTAATTCCTGGCTTAGAGGAAGACTAATTTCCCGAAGGCCGAGAAATTATTCATCCCTGATATATTAATATAAGTTAAAGTAAGATAAACGGTGCTACTTTGTCTAGCTCGAGCCTATGAGACAACGGTAACAGGTTCTATATTGTTAAAGAATACTTTGCATATACGAGTATGCATTATTTGTAGCACCCGTTTACTTTTTATTTTCTCATGTCTGCCTACTCAACTTGAAATAAAAAAAAACGGTCAAATGCGAGTAAGACTTGCCCACCGAGGGCTCCTACAAGCTCACACTTCTTGCCAAACTTCGTAATTGTAGGTCTACGGGAAATACCCTATAGGTTTATCATAGGATAAATCTATAGGGTATTTGGGTGTTAGGAGTTTCACGGTGAATTTCCAAGAAAATGCATCAAATAAATGCTCTGCGTAATGCGTTGACTAAGAAACTGGATGCGTTGACTTAGTTGCTTTACTTTTTTCCATACTCAAAGGGACTGTAGGGCTGAATATTTGACGTTAGTTTCAGCTTGATGATTATTTACAGATGGACACCAACCAACATCAAGTGATCCGATAATGAAACCGTTTTTTTTAAAAGTACCCTAAGGAACCCTAAAAAGTGTGTCGATAGTTGTTTGTTGAAATTTCACACAAATGTCTTATGCATTTCCCGCAGACCTTTAACATCTGCTGGATAGAAAGAGAAGATCTAGTGTATAACCCTTCCGTAATTCAAGACGTTGAGTGCTAAACGTCAAAGAAATACAAAATTAACGTAAATTTCTTATAAATATCTGCACAAATATAGTATGAAAATATTAGAATCCATGGTATCTGGATTAAAAGTCGAGGTCACCAACGACTACTCCTTTTGTCAATATTTTGACTGTTTCCGACATGCATTAAATACCTCGCATACTTTTAACCTTGTCAAACCAAGCCTATCTTATCAGTCGGTTGTTCCATTAACGGCCGATGTCAATAATCGATCCTATTCCATAAACTGCAACCGTAGCGTGCTATAGCAATCTATTTTTTGAGTTTAGCTTGCCAATGACCAATCTAAGTACTTCATTTTCATCTCTTTTCAATCTCAGATTGGATAGCAATGTAGAACAATCCAAGATTGACGATAACTGGAGATAAGAGATTGATTATTAATATTTGGCGTAGTAAATATACAAAAAGATTATATAACTCTACACTTTTATTAACGTAGCTTACATTTTCGCTTATTGATTTCATAATATTTAATGAATTTCATTTTATTCTATTCCAAATAATGAAGTCACTGTAATTTTTGTGCTATATTATTGAAAATATTTTTTAATAAGATTTTGGAAACGTATTTACTTTTAAATATTATCCCAAATGCGAGTCAAATCTATAATCACCACATAGAAATAATTTTCCAAAGTGAAACAATGCATTTTTTTTCTTTACATTAGGCAAAAGATGACACTAATGGTAACCGAAAGACGCGGTTTCAAGTTCCGCTGCTACGTCAAAAAATGTAATAGATTTTCTAATATTTTTCTTTGCCGCAGTTTGAAGCTGTGTGACTGTTATCGCAACGGTTATGGGTTCGATTCCAGTCGGGGGCATGAAATATTTAATATTTTCAGTCCATACACGACTCTAAGCCAAATCATAAAACCAACAAACGACTCGAAAAGATTCATCACACTAGTCGCATTATGCTCATAAATGGAAAGGGAGGTATTTTCAAAACTGAAAAAACTTCCATTAAACAATTGTTCGGGCAGAGCGTTGTTTCCGCTGGCATCAGCGTGATTGATCGCTTTCTTGGAGATATTGAATCGATATGGTATTATTTTTTAGCTTTATATGCTGTGGTGAATTTTGATTTTATTTTTTCCTTAAATTATGCCTCGAGAATTCGACGGAAAGTGGGGAACAAAAGTGTCTCAATGAAAACGAAGTGTCGTTATAGAGTGTATATACTAGGTTTCCAGGTCCTCTGCCAATCTTGCACGGGATACAGCGTGAAGCTTTTAAAAAAAACTACATGTACAGAAGAAAACGGGATTTCACAGTTTAACGTCAACTGTGAATTACACACAAAGTTGCGGGCAGCGACTAGTTTCTTCATAAAGTAGATAAGACATTAACAGCAAAATAAATCAAATCAGTTATTCCAAATCTATTTATAAAAACCAATCTCTATACAAAATCCTATCAATCATGTTTCGTGGTTGACGAATTGAACGACAACTTTCGCGAGGACTTTTGTAGGGCTTTATATATCCAGACATCGATTTTTATCCTCATTGACAATAAATGTATGTTTTTATTATTTACTTGGTAAATCGCTCTGTTCAACGTTTACCTCTGACCTATGGATTGGTATTACTCGTGGGTGACAAAATTGAATACCGTTTTTGATCTAGGCAAACAATGATTTATCAAGGTCAACTATAAAACGTAAAAAATCGTCTTTTCAGAAGAATTTTATGAATAAACATAATTTATTATCCCCATTTTAACAAGAAGTCGTAACACTAGGTTACCTTTCTCTACACGAAAACACTCGTGAATCCTAGAGTCGTTTATTTTTTTTCCTTAAGATTATTTAATTAAGACGATTTAAAAAGACATTTTAAGATTCACGCCTTTTGCCCCACTGCGCCATTCGTGAATCCATAGGTAAATGACTCTACACTCTGATTAACACTTATAGATCAATACCAATTAGGTATGATAACCGCCAGTCAAAATCACTGAAATTAATTATTTAATTAAAAAAAAATTAAAATTTTATTTATCTATCGATTTATTTATCTATCGGCGGAAAGTGTGGAACACTTTCCGCCGAATTCTGGAGGCATTGCGTATCGCGTGGCGGAACTCAACGCCGCTCTTTGCCTGGACACCAGAGCGAAGAAATGACAATATAAAGAAATATTTCATTTCCTCGAGTGGAGATCGAACCCGCACCCGTCGCGTTAGTCACACCCTAGTGCCGCTGCGCCATGATGGCTTCATCAATTATGTATTTAATTAATGAGAGATTTATTTCATTATTAAGTGTTGAATGAATAATAAAATCATTATATAAAAAAATAAACTGCAAAATAGAACAAGCCGCCTTGATATGTTGAACGTCAGTCAGAGCTTTTTACGTCACGCCTTGGTAAACAAACGTATTGACATTTTATATGGTATACAATGGTATTGACAGATTACTCAAACTTAACGTCATACGCGAGGCCATAACTTTGACGCATTTTGGTGCGATTTTTAAACTTAAAAATTAAAATGTATTTTTTATAAAGGTTTTTCTGAAAATATTTCTCAATATTATAGAACAGTTTCTTAAAATCTATCATCATCCCTATACGCCTATAGTACACGTTTTCTAATCAAGATGAAGGATTATCTTTAATTATAAAATAAATATTCCGTCATACAAGACATATCTACAATCATTACGCTCAACGATGATATATAAAGAGCATCAGATTTAAAAAAATAAAAATATTTAGATTGCTGATGGAAAAGGGATTCGAATTTTGCTCACAAACGTTTTTAACATATTAGTCGAAATATTTGAGGAGGAGGAGGAAGAGATTTCTGTTGACCTTCTAGAATACAGTATCGATTTTACTGAAAGAAAATCATGTAAAATAGAAGATAACGATCCCCGGATGCCATTCCCTCTTGCTATCCCTATAAAGACAAAATTTACAGAAAAAAATTATAACACTCACATTAACTAACAAGACATGACGTATTTTACTATAAATATTAAAATTGCAATATAAAAAAGCCATAAGCTAATATAGGTAATACATATATTAACTTAAACTAATCTCACCGTAGTAATTGCCCCGAGTCACGGCCACGACCTGAAGATTATTCTAACTGTGGCACGTAACTGTAACTAAACCCCAACGTAACTGCAACAGGTGTAGTTAATTCTACCCGCTTGATTAGACCTCTCTTATTACACCTGTCGAGTAGTTTAGTTATGCAATACCAAAGTTGCGTAGAGTCTTATCAATATATTATGAATATTTTTTTAAACGTTCCTCGTAACGTAGTTACAACATTATAGTCCTGAGATCAAATTCTGGTATATAATTGTATAATAAATTAATATTGCTGTTGGTATAATTAGAAATTTCATCATTCTTATCTTTTTAGGGTTCCGGTGCGTTTTAAGAAAAAATGAACTCTTATAAGTCCGTTCGTCTGTCTATCAACACACTTTATCTCAGGAACGCTTGGAAAGCGGAGGGTGAGCCCGACTCGCGCTTGTCCGATTTTTTATGATACATAAGTTTCTTAGGGTTCCATACTTCAAAATGAAAAAACTTATTACTTTATTGTCCGTCTGATAAGACCATTTATCTCGAGATCGTGTGGAGGTACCAAGGCCCTTAAAGCGCAAAAAAATGCTTAAAATAACTTTATAAGTCAATGCAATCAAAAGTTACGAACATTTATGTAATTATTTGCTGCGTTCTGTATAATGTTCGTCACGTTATTAAAATCTATAAAGTACATACAGAATATACAGGAAAGTGAAAAAAAAAGTTAGCTTAGTGCTAAAAATAAAAAATTAACTACAACTCTTCTACAATGAACAGAAATCACTTATACATTAGACAATTAAAATTAAATACCCAAAGGCAGAATGTTTAACGGAAATAGGATTCATTTTGCCGAAACGAGCTTAGCACAAATTCTCATATATATGGATTGTCCAGGTGCGGTCAGAGGTCTATTACAGCGTTTCATTATTATTAGCAGTTCTTACTACACCTGCCTCACAGGCTATTACTAAAATCTTCTCTTCTTATACGTCAGCCTAGGTATTTACTTAAATTACCAGATTTTATATGGTTTCTATAGTATATTATTGAGGCTATTCGTGAATTCGATTCCCACTCGAGGTATAATATAAGAACAGAATTTAATGTGAACGGAGTGTTAACACTACATTTCCAAGTTCCTCTGCTTATCCTGTTCTGTGCGGGATACAGCGTGAAGCTTATATGATCACCTACAGGCCAGTGGAACAGTAAACGCGACAGATTGAGTGTTCTACTCTCACTCGAGGAAATAAAACATTTAATATTTTTATTTCCTCGTTTCGCTACCGGGACAATTCGTGGCGTTGAGTTCCGCCATTCGACGCACAATTCCTCCAGAATTTGGCGGAAACTGATAAGGGAAGTATCTAGCAATAGGTTTTCAAGTTCCCTCGACCTACGTTGCTATTTGCAGGATACAACGTGAAGCTAAAAAATATTGCTACCGATATATGTATGTGATTATTTAAATCTAGATAATTACCTCTAGATTTAAAACTAGATTAAGTAAAAGATAAACATAAAATTGATTAGCTGATAATTGTGAAAATGTTAAAAAGAAGTATGGACCACTTGTCTGTAATGGTTAGTTCAAATAATTTAAAAAAAAAACAATTTACGTGATGTATTACAGCCTTCCTCAATAAATAGACTATACAAGACAAAAAGAATCGTTACACCCGAATGAGTAGCGTTGGGATTAAGACGATCAATGAAAGAGACTCTAGCTTTATAATATAAGTATAGAATATAGATTACCTGTTCCAATTAATAGGTTTCGCAGTGCATTTCGACTTCGATAAAAATATAACTTTTATTTTGCCTATATATGTGCTATTTATTTCATTCGTTAATAAAAAATATTTTCCGATTTATATTTGTTACTGAATAAATAACAACCCAGTCCGCTCGACGGCCGCAAGCCGAGGTTCGAGTCCCGCAGGGGGCAACACAGTCGTCAACTTCCTCACAGGCCACTTAGTACTTGCATTTCTTCAGGGACAGAGTACCCTTTTCCCTACGCAACCGGTGTCGCTGTAAAAGCCAATAGGGCTAACAGCATTTACCTCATGTTCGAAAAAAAAATCAAATAACATACAACACATTCGTACTAGACGGCGTAGAACGCTGAAATTCGACATGTTCCTTGGTAAGCGTAGCAGAGCCCTAAGCGATGGTTTTTCCAAAATTA
>DWGR01004999.1:0-10680 GCA_018247715.1 Heliconius burneyi
CGGGAGTCCTCGCAACAGCTCAGTGCCAGTAGTTGGCTCCGCTGAGAGTCTCGTCACGAGGGTAAGACAATTTTACTTAAACTATTGAGGTCAGTCATGGCTCTGGGGCACTAATAAAAATTATTTTAATACAAAAAAATAATAAATCTATTTGTATTAATTAACATAACCTCATAACCGTGTCTCAAAGATAACTTCAATCTAAATAGCCCAATTATTGTGCTTATTATTCATATCCAAATACCAACAGGTGTTGGCGGAACAAGGCTTAGCGGAGTACTGTGACCCAGAATTCGTGAGGAATACATCACGGGAGATGCAGGAAGCACTTGACATGACTCAAGAGCAAATGGATAGGTAAATAGATTTACTAGTAATAAAAGTATTGTTGGTACGAAGAAGGTTACCTTATTGGTCATAGAAATGCGTAATAAGGTAACCTATAGAGAGTACACGTTTCAACTTAAATATTGTCACCGAGGAGAACTAAGAAAGTGCCCGACTCAATACCTACAATACCTGTAGCTTTAAAAGCAGTTCTCAAAAATTATACATTAATAAATAGGACAATAGATTTAAAAAAACCGCAAACAATCTTATGCTTAAAATAAAATTCCAGGGCGGCGCATCAACTTATGATAAAAGAGAGGAACTTGAAACAAGTTCAGAACCAACAACCTCAAGTGGTAAGCATCTCGTGAGTAAAGTGAGGTTAATTTCACCACCTGATTGTGCACCTCATTTAATTATTAGTTGTAATTCTAATTAAAACGATGAATTGAGGCTTCTCAGCTCAAAAATGTTTAAATTATCTATATGTAAGATTTTCAACTTAAGTTATGCTTGCGTATAGTTATAGACGGGTTGAAGCCCTTTCAAATTCTTCTATTTTCATATTAAAAAATATATTTTTTTAATGTACGCGATTAATCCGGTTATAACAGTTTCATTTAATATGTGTAATAATCGTGAAAATCAAAGAACTTATTATTCTTCTATTCCTATTAGAACTCGTTATAATAATATAATGCTTCAACAATAAGCATCCTCCCACGCCAATTTCTCTAAATTAATTTTACCTTGTGAAAATCTTACAGACATGCTAACAGCAAAGCGTTTTACCATATTCATGAAAAATATTTCATAATGGACATGTATGCAACTTGCGTAACTATCAAGAAGTAGTAACTATCAAGAAGAAGTAGCCTTAAACACTTTATTTTTGAAATTTTATAAGAAATTTTAAATTTATAATTTGAGTTACAGCTAGGTACTGTTCACTATCAAATATATCCTTCCGTATTTGCCTTTTACAAAAAAAGAGGATAAACTTAAAGCCTTTTAATTATCTACCTTAGCAAACTTAATAATTTGGTATTTAATACACAAATATAAAATATTTGTATATTAAATTACAAAACAAAATTCGGAAATCGGTGGTGAAATTAACTACCCCACAACCGTAGTGCTTTACGCACCGATCGACAATATACGAAGGTATAGGGTACCATCTGGGATTGTGTAGGGCGAGGTCCTGACCCAGCCCCGCGACCGGTTATAGCAGAGACCGCTCCGCGGCGGCCGCGCCGGCGCCCCGTGCTGGTTTAAGCACATTCAGCTGCGACTACTCGATTTTACACTATGATAAAATGCTCAACTAAGCCTTTTTGGCGGACACGACCAGATCATTAAATATGTAGTTAGATTGAGGTTGATTGTGACGTGCTCACCTGGTTGACATATGTATAGGACAAGACGGCGTGCCATTTGTTCGATTTTTCTTAAAGCAATAAAAAAACTATTATTGCAAAAATAAGTATTGATTTAAAATTAATAAGTTTATTTAAAGTAATAACGTTAAAAAGTATGTTATAAGATAATTTTGACAGGCCCACCTTTTTTTAAATAAGACCAGGGCACGTCATATTCAGCCAATTAATTTCTTCGACTGTTCCTCAGTCAAGTGAGATTTGTAGTTTAATGGATATTTTATAGTATACATTAGGAAATACTCTCGATATTGGGATCCTTTTACAAATATAGCTTTCATTTTTTATTGTACTAGGGAACTATTATACGATTGTATGTTTAAATAAAATATTTCACTACATTTGCAAATTAAATCTAAAAAAACAAACACTCGAAGAAGAAAATTTTGTATATTTGATTTAATTAGAAGAACTTAGGAACCTTATTTAATTTTTAATTAAAGGAACAATATTACATTTCTTGCAATTTTTTATATGGTTTTAAATAAATTCCAACTATAAACTGACAATATATCTATTAATAACATAAAAGTAAAGTTTCAAAATCATTAATAATAAGTTCCATATTTGTCGGCTGAATATGTAATAATTTAAAGTTTGTTCGAGCTTTAAGAATTGTTTTATAAATGTTAAAAATTGTGTGATGGTTTGTTCAAAATTTGAGTATTTATTATTATTGTACCTATTGACTAACTAGTTCATAAGTAGACGATAGTACTCCTTTGTAAACATGGACCATACGAAACGTCTTCTATTCATTTGAAAGTAAGCCCGACTGAAACTCATCGCTAGCTCGTGATAGCGGATTCTACATAATTGTTCGTAAAAAAAATCTACCAAATTATTACTTATACTTATTCGACACAATTTTTGCATTTACTCTTCACTTAATCAATAAGCAGATTTACATCAGAGTGACAATACTGCACTTAAAGACTTGGCAAACTTTATACTTTAGTATCTCTGTAACAAAAGTTGTAATAAGTCGACGGACTTTCAGGAATCGAATTGTAGGTTTTATATTAACAAACAATCATTGCTACAGCATACCTAAGTGATGATATTTAAAGTTATACAACCTAGTTAGATTACCTTCTTAGCATTAAATTTGCATATTAAACTAAATTTATTTAGACATTTTATGAATAGATAGACCCATTTTTCTTTTAGGTTGCCTACTCTATATATATATTTTAATTAAATCCATAAATTTATTTATCTATTTTATGTTTAGTTCTTATTAAAATTATAATTTATGGGTAATTTTAAAGTAACTAATATTTTTGTTATAAATCGACCCATAATCGCAATTTTCTCGGGTCTTCCTCACTAAATGTTTGCAGGATCACATTTAAACATCACCTTTTTAGCCCTATTTGAACTTACGTATAAAATTTATGTCACCGTAAGATTATGAAAACTTTCATAATCATACGTTGACGAATACAAACGAGCGACTTAATAATATTATCTACCAAGCTTAATTAACCTCAACGTATCAAAGTATTAAAATCAAATTTGGCATTTGCAAAGCAGTGGGTTCAATCTTTTATAGTATTTCCCACTTAACAATATACGTTTATGTCCCAACCAACATATGAATTATATATAGGTATAGACAAAAAATATCGAAATTACTTATATATATCTAAATAAATACGGTCTGCCCACTCAAAAATTGAAGGGAATTTGTGAAGATAAAAAGTAATTTTGTTACGCTTACACTTGCTTTCTAGGAAACTTGTTTAGTCGAACTAATAATGTAACAAGCTAAATGTTTCTTAATTTATATTATAATCAATAATTTTCTAAAAAGACAGTAGAACTATTATAATATTTAATATTAAAAGGCATTTAAGACGTTAAGAGACGACCTTCATCAGTTTTGATTGCATAGTCCATTCTCAAAATTGAAAGTTATTTCATAAAAGGCAAGCACCGAAAACGAATATTAACGGAAATTGGATTTAAATCCCTTTGAAATATGGAATATAAAAATCAATAAGTAATTTTAAAAATTATAAAACTAAATAACTGTTAATTATTATTACTAAATTTGATTTTTTGCGGACTATTGGAAATTTTGACATTTTTTACAAATAGTCGCTACGTAAATAGTGTAAGTTAAATGCAGTTATTAAAAAAACTGTTCCTAAAATTTTCTGTATTATATGAAATAATAATGTAATTGAATGATTGTTAAAATTCGTTTTTGGTGCTTTGAATGTTTTAAAATATAGCGTAAGAATTCCTAGTAAATGCCCTTTTACTCTCGATCTTAGAATAGACGAGTCCTTCCCTATCTGTCAAAAGCCACATTCCTCTAGGATTAAGCAAAAACATTGAAATTCTCTTTCAAAATATATATTTTTTACCCTGGTTAAATCCTAAATCTGTGTAGATTGCGTAAATTGAAATTGTAACCTCGCCAACACATCTTCAACCACCATTTTGTGTCTTTTATTATAAGATATTTTTAAATTAATAATTTTATTGTATCAATGAATAAAGTTATTCTTCCAAAAAAACTATTTCGTTTTTGACTGTCTAGTGCCAATTGTATTTTTTTAAGTTTTATTACATAGTCTATTGTTATATATAAGTTATAAAGTGATTATAAATATTTATTATACATTTTCTTCCTATACATGTTGCCGTGTCTGTTGTGTATATAATAAAATATTATTTCACTCATATAAAGTTAAAATAGCAAAGATATTCTAAATATTGTTATAGCTCAGTTATTATTAAACAAATAAAAATCTTAATATTATAAATGCAAAAATGTTTAAATATTTGAATTAAAATGTAAATAATGTACAAATTATGGAAACTGTATTCAAATTTTTGTCTTTTTAAGTAATTTTTTTATATTCTAGCAATGGCTAGTTGTAATGGACCTTTGACTGTACATAATTATGTAAATAAAATTTAAATTTAAAATATATTTATTCAATCAGTCACTAAATTGAAACCTTATTAATTACCTATATTTATGGTTTAAAACATTGTAAAATTGTTTTCATATTAATAACAACATCAAAAATTATGTGGCTTGTTTTATTGACTGTAAAGAAAAAATCTTTTATAAAAAATACTTGACTAACCAAATTAATTGTCATTGTTAGGCATACAGATATACAAATATCTCAATTATTAAAAATAGGTGAACATATGCTGTGTTTTAATAAAAGTACTTTTAAAAACAAAAGATGGTTATATATACATATATTTATTACTGTTAAAAGCTTAATTAAATTCTATCTTACAAAATTTACTCATTTACATGTTTATTTAATCGAGATATGAATATTAAAACCAATTAACCATGAATCCTGTGGGCTGGTTAAACAGGGTTTTCTTATATTAATTTTAACTATAATTCATTTATCTATAAGGGTTCCTCTAACCCTTTTTTCTGCTACATTCTGTGCTGGCATTTCAGCTTGCCTCTTATTCATACCTTTTCTTTCCAACTGCTTCTCGATTATCCTTGCATTATTTGCATAACTGTCAGCAACTTCCCTAGCTTCAATCTCATCCTCTTCCTCATCTATAGTGGATACTGTTACAGAACTGAATTTTCCCATGTTTTTCGTATGTTTCGTTACCATAATTTTTTTTGGTTGCGATAAAGCTACTTGCTTAGAGATATCGGCTAAGGAACCCTCAGCTGACTGCACTAATGCTCCGTTCATGATAAAAACAACATTACTGTTTTGATCATGCTTATAATAAAGGGGTATGCCACATTTTCTACATTTTAACCTGTATTGTCTTTCGATACCTTTATCACGTTTTAAATAAACTGTTTCATCGGAATCCGATGTCAGTTTATGAGCGTGTTTTGATCCATCTATAACTCTGGCACCATCTGTTAGTCTTAAAGGTAATCTATCTGTAGTGCAGTCTAAAATAAGGGACATTTGACCGCAAATGCAATAGTAGATGTGTAGAGGTTTCGTTTCATTGTATTCTTCTTGATCTTTTGTATCGGAGCACACTATGCTTCTTGAAACTACTTTGGGCATTGTGTACTTAAAATTATGATACTTGATTTGCTTTCTACAGCAAATGTTATTCAACTATAAATAATGAAATTGTAAATAAATTAACAGGCTTGACTACCTTGACAGCTGTCAACATGACATATATTGTACCTTCAGTTTGCTTTATTATATAGAGTTACAATTTTAAATAAAGATTATAAAATGTAATTTATTAGTTATGTAACTTCACCTATGCTCATTTGAGATATGATATTTTAAAATTATCATATTTTTGATTAGTAGAACAAAATTATAATCTCACTTTCATTTTATTTAATTTTACTACTATATTGTCTAGTATCAATAGTAGATGTGTAGAGGTTTGCCGTATTCATTGCCGTAGTCTATGATCAATATCATTTTCTGTCAACTTCACATCGATTCTCTTTTATTCTGCCGATTTGTGTTTCGCTGCACATGTTCATCGATTTTCGTATAAATTTAAAAAATAGTGAAATAAATTAAATATAATGGGTGCTATAGCGAGCAGATATCGTGTTTCTAACTCGGCACTCAGTAGTGCAGATGCACAAAACATAGAAAATGCTAACAAACGTGAAAATCCCGGGACATTGGATGAACTACATAAAAAGACCAAAGGTAAGCTTTATACATGTTAAATAACTACAAATATGTGTTTACTAAATAGTATCTTCTATATAATGTTCTTATAAATTGTTGTTTTTATCCATTCATTCATAAATATTTTAAAATATGTATGTAGGCTAAATAGAAAAGTTTGGTTACCTGTGATGTAATCCAAGAGTTTTCAGGTCTAATATTATTTATTTATCGGTTAAAAACAATCGGTCATTATTATAGTTTACAATGAAATTAAATTTAAATAGGTTTTTTTATTATACTATAATATAAATTTAATTTTCAATCATTTATCCGCAACCTGAAATTGGCCTTGTTTGTATTCAGATAACAAGTTTAACCATCTATGGTTGTATAATCTTTTTTATTCGTGTGATGGTCAAGAAACATTTTAGAAAGTTTTTTATACAAAAGTGCTATATTTAAATACTTTCTTTTAATTGATGATTGTTTAATTTTTATGTTAAAAAATTACAGAGGTCATGCCAGTAAACTTTGAGGGTGGCAAACTTATGGTTAATAAAGGAATTTCCAATCATTTCCAGGTAATTTTTAAGATTTTTGTAATTCAAACACTATCATAATTTTATAAATATAGGTAATGACAAATATACTATTAATAGGGATCTTTATATATATATATATATATATATATATATATATATATATATATATATATATATATATATATATATTTAACCAATATTATATTATGTGGTATTATAGAATACAACTTCCCACATACAAAATTGATTCACCTAAGTGGTAATAGTACATACAGCCAGCACATTTGCCGTGCAGTCTTACTTTAAGAATAGGCAGAATACAATCATACAACATAGCAATAGATTATTGTTTAAATAAGCATAACAAAAATATATTTTGAGTGTCATATTTACAGCACTGGGTGATGTTGTCCCCAATTAATTATAATTTTAATAAATATAAGTATAAAATTCCAGTAAGCCAGATGATGCCAGCTGTGGGACCAGGCTCAATTGTGCTAATTTAAATGTGATAGTTTTTGGGCTCAATTCCCACTCAAACAAATTAAATATTTATTATATACATTTTCCTTGCTCTGGTAATGAGGCAAAGCATAACATTGAATTCCCCCAGTCAGTACATGTTATGCTACCAGAATTTAGTTGAAAGTGATAAACAAAAGTCTTAATAAGGACAGAGTGTCTTAAGACTAGGTTCCCAGGTTCCTTCTGTACCAATAGACAAGTTGTGGCCAACCTGAAGTTAGCATAGACTGACATGACATGACTGCACAGATTTAATATAAGTTTTTTTTTCTTAATATTTTTGAATGAACACTACACAAGACTTTAGAAATCCTAACTTGAAGGCACATTCTCAGTACTGTAAATATTAATATAAAGAGAAACATTTTTTTAGATGTCACACACCCTCACAATGAGTTCAATGCAAAATGGCTACAAGTTAGGAGCGACATATATCGGCACTAAACAAATTTCACCCACTGAAGCTTTCCCTGTTGTACTTGGCGACATGGATCCAGCAGGAAATGTGAATGTTAATCTTATTCATCAGCTTGCACCAGAAATTCGAATTAAGGGTGCTGCACAGGTTAGTTATAAAACCTTGTTTAAAAATATCAAAAAAATGTTATCAAATGGCACAAGCTGGTAAAATTCAGTGTACATGGATATTTGCCCCAATGGTATTGCTCATACTAAAGTTAGGCAGTTGCTATAAATGGTCACTGTTCAGCATTCCTTCCACTTCTATTTAATATATCTGTCAACTTACTTTTCTCATTTGAAAATCCTCTTTTTTGCCCACAATATGAAAATAATTAAAACAATAAACAATTGTAATTTACTTTAAGAGGATTTATGTACATATATTAATATCCTATTGTGACGTTAACCACCTATATTTGAATATCAAGGAATGTAACATAGGCACATTTACTAGAAAACAGAATCTTATTATTTTAATTACAAATTTGAAAATAATTTAGTCACTAGACTAAGTGAAATACACCAACTTGGATGACAAGCTGTTGCTTGCTTCACATATTGCCCTAAAAGTTCAAAAGGCATACAAAATGTTAGTCTTTGCATATATCAAAGAATTTTAAACAGTCTGAAACCCTAATTACATTATTTAACACTCTGGTTCGGTCAATCTTGGAGTATTGTTCCACATGTTGGAATCCTCAGTATAAAGTTTACACTAGAAGAATTTAATGTTTATATTACAAATTACTTTGTCACATTAAACAAAGACTTTCCAAAACAGAACCTCTCATTGAGATTTTAAAAGATATATCTCTGAAGAAGCAGATCTCAGAGATCAAGTGTTGTTGTATAAGCTGGTAAAGAATATGATTGATTCCCCCCTTCTCGTACAAAAACTAAACTTTGCGTGACACAGATCGGGTGCATGTAACAAATCTTTGTTTGTAGTTCCTAAATTTAATACAAGATATGTATGGATCTAATATCATAACAACCTAGACATATTCAATTTAAAATTCAATAATTTCAAGGGTTGTTTAAAGAAACTTTTATGAATTGTTTTTTATTTTTGTACTTGGTTAGGCGTCAATATTTTTAGCAGTAGATTTTTGTATCTTTTTGTCCCAAATGGAAGTTTTCCACTTTTTTTGTGGATTGTGGTTCTTTAGATTTATGAATAAGTAGTTTGTAAAAACTTAAATGGTTGTAATATTTATAGTGTGTTATTAGAATAAATTTAATGTACTGTGTGTTTTCCTTAAAAAAAAATTATATGTCATAGCAATATGACAGTAATATATTTTTTGTTTATTTTATCTTTTTAGGTCCAAGAATGCAAGTTAACTGCAGCACAAGGCACATTAGAGTACAAAGGCCCAGACTATACACTAGCACTAGCTGTTGGTAAACCGGACTGTAGTGAGAAATCATCTGTTTTTGTAGGACATTATTTACAGGTAATATTTTTTAGGGTTCCATCCATACATCCATACCTAAATTATAAGTTTTTTCCTAAGTGTGGAATAACACCTTAAAAATGTTAAAATTATAATCTAAATTGTGATCTCTCTGTTACCAATCACTCTTAATTCATAAATATATGCCATTGTTTTGTCATTTCTTCCGTTTTTATATATGCATCTGAGCATCTTTTTCTTAATTCTGCTGGATCTTGAAGCTTATGCGTATATAATAGTAATTATTTTTTAATACTATATGGTGAAACAATATCATCTTTAATAGAATTATTCTTCTTCATTAATCACATTTCAATATAAGAATAATAATACATAGACTTATTTGAAACATTTGCAGGCAGTAACGCGACGCCTAACGCTGGGCGCGGAGCTTGTGTACCAGTCGAGTCCGCGCATAGCGGGAGGAGAAGTGGCTGTAGCGTCTGCAGCAGCCAGATATACAATGGATGGTAAATATTCATAAGCAATGCTTTTTACCTGCATCATCAGCCCCACGGTCAAATGGATAAGAAAATAAGTAACAGTTGTATCTTGCATATGACATATTCTAAGAGCGAGGTCTGTGTTAATTCATTCAGCTAAGAAAAAAAATATAGGAGGTAAAATTGAAGATACAGTTACAGCTTAATTTGGTTGTATGTCATTAAGTTAGAGTTGGCTGTTGACAGGTACACAATGCTCGCAAATGATCGGCCACGTCTCGGCGACTGTACTGCATAAATTTATTGTTAGGCTATTTATCAGCATCAAGCTATATAGCAATCTAGTTTACTATTAAAAACATCCTTGCGCTCCCTCGCGTGAAGTATTTAAAAAAAAAACAAGATTATGACACTCAATATCATAATGTTGTCCAATTACCCTAGAGCTAAAGAATAACAGCCAACATTTTAATCGCTTTAACTTATCGCGTTTACAGTCTTTTGTAAATAAAAACTTAAATATCTATAAGGAAAATATTTTAAATTTTTATGTATTTTTTGGTTCCATCTTTTACCTTTAAATCTCACCGTTAAATATTTTTAATTATTACTGTGGGCTATGGCGTCGGGACGATGGTAGTGAGACGAAACTTCATATTCAACTCATTTATTATATACTAAATTTGGTTGTTTCGTATACAGGCTGGAAGAGGCAGCGCTTCTTTTACTGAAACTTCATATGGGGTAAAATATTTCAAACCCGGAGCTAAAAAAATTTATCAAGATGCCTCAACAGTTTGGACGTAGGATTTTTTTTTCATTTCACGATTTTTTTCCATACCTGTATTTCGTGTCACGCACACATACAC
>DWGR01005000.1:0-10680 GCA_018247715.1 Heliconius burneyi
GAACTCCAATTTAATGTTCCATTCAGAGGCTGTCGTGGCGCAGCGATACTTGGGTGTGACTGTAACGCAACGTTTGTGGGTTCGATTCCCACTCGAGGAAGTGATATTTTTATTTACGTTTATATTTCCATTTCTTCGCTCTGGTGCGCGTGGTGGTGGTAAAGCGCGGTGTTGAGTTCTGCCACTCAACACGCAATGTCTCTAGAATTCGGCAGAAAGTGGGGAACGGAGTGTCTTAACACTAGGCTTAGCGTGAAGCTGTTTTTTTTTTAAATTAATGAATTAAAAAGTTTTCATATATATTAGGGCGGTGCATATGAAATTAGTAGATAGTAGATTAGTACATAGTAATTATGGCTGACCACAGAGCAACGTAATGTAATATAGTCTTCCTAGATGATTGGATGCAACTCAAAAGTATTTTTTAATTTGAACCAGTAGTTCCACAAAATAGCCAACCCAACAAACTCTTCAGGTTTCTGTTTGAAGATCTTTATTACCATTACGACAATGTCATTTACATGAGAAATTAAATAAAAAGAAACATTACATAATATTAATAGGCATTAGGGAACAAAGAGTTAACATGAGGTAACCATAAAACGTAACTATTAAGGAAACATATAAAAATATAAAAAATAAAATAAAATAATCACCTAATGAATTTAAATTTAAACCCTTAGTCCAAGCTTAACAATATTATTATAGATTTAAATCAATAATTGAATCATATAAGGATAAAATATATTTATTATAGAATATTCGATATAATATAATATTGTAATTTGAAGGATAATCTGGATTTCCAATTTAGCAACCCAATTAATTGGGGCGATGCACAATTTACAATGTACATGCAAATCAATATGGAACACGGTATAGAGATGACATGCCAGTGAAAATATTTGTGTTACCAATAGAAATGTTTACACGGGAGACCCGCGGAACGCTGTTCGGTCTGCTATAATATTTTAGTTTCAGTGTACAAAACATAAAACTGTATTTATATATTTTTAAATTATTGTTAATAGAAACATGTAGGCTTAATACCTACTAAGCCTACATGTTTCTATTACCTGCTCAAAATAAGCTTTTGGAGTATTTAACAAATGTAATATTTAAACTGAACAGGTATGAAATAAATATCTGATACGAATGATGATCGACTTTATGAATTCATGAAATTAAGCAATCTAAATGACTCGTTACCAGAAATGTTTTTTTTCAGCCCCAGGCTTTATCCTGCATATAGCAAGGTAGGCAGAGGAGGTCTAGTGTTAAGATACTCTATTTACTACTTTCCGTCGAATTATGAAGGTATTGCATGTTGAGTGGCAGAACTCTATGTCGTACATTTGCCGCGAAATCATAGCGAAGGACTTACAATTTTTAAATGTTTATTTTTATCCCGCGGGAATCGAACTCACTACTTATGCCACTGCACCATGACTTGACTTAAAAATAATGTCAATTTTAAATGAGATAATGAAGTTATTGGTATAACTTCTACAACTATAAAGAATTTCTGCCAAAAAAGGTGAACCATAAGAGACAAAATCAATCATCGTCGCAAGTCGACGAGCCGAGATAAAAATCGAGCTATACGAGTGTTCTCCAATAGTTTTATTCATTTCAGTAGATTTCACGGGTGATCGCATCGCAAATTGCGCTTCCCGGCGCTTCCCAGGATCGAGCTCTGCCATCTGTTGGCAAAATAATGACTTCGTCTGGCATCCCTCCCTTGTTACGTGTAGGGTTAAAGAAAATTATGGGTTTTATGTTAGGAAGTTATCAGGTAATTATAATATCATGAAGATAGTAAAAATTTTAGCCAACTTTTTTGGATATTGAGTGCATTTCAATGTGTATTTTAAATAAATAAATCAGCTTCATGCTGTATCCCGCACGCAGCAGTGTAGGTAGAGGGAATCTAGTATTAAGACACTCCGTTCCCCACTCTCTGCCGAAATCAAGAGGCATTGCGTGTTGCGTATTTTAAGCATTAAAATATAAAATATAAATCATTGTACAATTTATTTTAATTATTTATATAGCATTGTTAAATGAAGAATATGAAGTGTTGTTTTTAAAGAATTTTACTTTTTAGAACAAAGCGCGTATAAAAAAAAGCGAAGCTGGTATAATGAAAAAATGTGCACGTGGTTTTTTATGTAGGAATACGAAATCGAGATTATTATATATGACAAATCTGTCGAAATAATAATTATGTTTGCTTTTATGTGTAATATACATAAAAACAAACAATTATTCTTCCAAAAGTTATTTTTTTCTTATCATTTAGCGAAGCAACCAGCTTTTAACTATATATTCATATATATATTCGAATATATCAAAAGATTTTATTCGAAATTTTCCTTAAAATGAGCATAGAAGGAAGAAAAGCCGCCGATAATGAAACTATTTATCTCCGGCACTCCCTTCCGTGAATACCGGTCCACCCGATCAGTTGAGAAATAACCCTAAATGTATATCATTAATATACTAGAACCAACATACTTATATTATATGTATAGCTTTCACTTTCTTACAAATTATCAGAGAGACGTCGGGGCGTAGTGTGTGGGACTATAAAGCGGTAAGCGGTAATGGTTGCGGGTTCAATATTCGCTCAAAGGAATTATTATATTGAAATTATTTTAATTTCTCTGTTTGTTTGACAGTTTCTTTGGAGATTGGGAATTGGAGTGTCGAGGAATGTGAAGCTCTTTTTTTACTATACTATCTTTTATAACATTCTTTTCTTATAGCTTAATAATTGTATGTTCAGAAAAAATAAATATATAGATAAGTTTGTGTTGAATCTAGTATCTCTAACACTAAAGTGTTCTAATAATGTACATAAAAAAATACGAGGTAAAATGGTATGTAAAATATTTTTTAAAGAGTAAAAAAAATTAATATAAAAAAACATATATCCACATAATTGAAATCACTACAAATGACTTACATCTAACAAGTACATTACAAGAACAAACTTTATGAACACGTGGAAATGTCAAATTGACGTATAATTAACTCTTTAGTAATCCCGATGAGACAAAGTATCAAATACTTTGATGTTTTGGGTCAGGAATCAAGCACCTCACGTTAAGAAGAGTAAGCCCTACGCATGTTAAGCTTAAATAAGATTTAAATTATGAAATTTCATGGTCTTTTTGCTTATAAATTCTGTATCTGCTACAGCAGAGTAGTCAGAGTGAGAGCCTAGTGTTAGGACTCTCCGCCCCCCCTACTTTCCTCCGTTTTCTGGAGGCTTTGCGTGGTTCAGTGGCAGAACCCAACGCAGCGCTTTATCTCGACGCCACAGTCACAAATTAAAATACTAATTATTTCATTTTTTCGAGTGGGAATCGAACTCGTAACCTGTCGCGCTTACAGTTAGATCGTTTTGTGAATTCTAATATAAAATCTTTATAAGAACGACTTCATAATGAAAACTTTGTAACATGCTATTAATTACAGCTTGTTTTAATAAATCTTTTATATACAGCTTATAAAGGTGTTACATTATAAACTATTATTTTCAATTATCTTTAGTATGAGGTCTTTTTATTAAAAACCTCTTCATTGTTTAAAATTAAACATTTTCCTACCATAAATACTGATATTCACAGATTCGATTCCCGAAACCAACTAGTGCAACCTATTTTTCTTTAAAAACAAAAAATTTACATTATAATAGGGACCCTCGTCATTTAGGAAAAACCTTAGTCATTTCCGCAACGTCCCGTTAGAGGTTATTGAACCGTATCGCCGGAGAAAAATTCACGTACGACCCTTGTAATTAGTGACAATCAAAGGAATTTACAGCTTCTTTTACAATTTTAACGAGAAAAAGTTCCGCCGATTTGGTGCCAGAAGAGTGATTACTTGTCTTTGGGTATTAGCGACGTTTTGGCCAATGCAACGAGCTGGTATCATGTAAATTTGCAGGTTCTTAAATGAGAATAATTTCTTAAATGAGAATTGAGACATATTCATCCGTTCTAATGAAATTTTCCATTTTAAAAATTATTTTAAGATTACAATGAAATTTAAAACTTTTTGAAAAAAGGAACCTACACAAAATATTTTTTCAATTACGTATAATGATTTATATTTTAAAAAGAGAATATAAAGAAAACAAATTTTGGAAATATTTTTATAATAATATTTATTAAAATATTAATAAAAACCATATTTATGAAAATATCATCATTGAAATTTTCTTATCCCAATAATATTTTGCTTATATTTCAAATCAAATCATATCAGCTTCACGCTGTATCCCGCGCACAGCAGGGTAGGGAGACGGAACCTAGTGTTAAGACACTTCGTTCTCCACTTTCCGCCGAATTCTGGAGACATTAATGTTTCACTTCCTCGAGTAGGGATCGGACCCACAACCGTCAGATTACAGTCACACACTTGTGCCGCTGCGCAACGACGGCCTCATTTAGTATGGTCTATATATTATAGCTTTCCTCGATAAAAGGACTAGATAATGCTTACAGGTTCCCTGCACCACTTAGAATGTGTCATATATAATTCTCAAATCATAATTACTTCCACACTCGCAAAGCTAGAGACTTTGCTAGTTGATAAAAAACAAATTAAAAATAACAAACTGAGTATCTATCATATTTAATTAAGTTGACATGGAGTGGCTCACTGAATAATTAATTTATTTACAAAATGGTTTTATCTATCAAGATTAATTAGACGTATACTTGTTTTTTTTTAAGAATAAATTGAAGAACAAAAAAGTGCTTTAATTAAATAAATGAAATTATTTTTAATTAAAGTTGTAATAGAAGCTTTTTAACTATAATAAAAATTCTATTAATTGAAATAAAATAAAAAATATTTCTATTTTAGCAAAAGAATAATATATTTTTCTCTAAATTCCGGAACATATAATGAAAAGTGTTATAGAGACAGAAAAAGGAAGGCAAAGAGAGAGAGAGAGAGAGAGAGGCAAGTTATATTTTTTATTCAAATAGATTCTTGCAATACAAGCACTTTAAGCTGTTGGAAGTTGTTATAACAAAAAGCTATCATCTCCCCACTAGACAGTTCTATTGAAAATATCCGACACGAAGAAAAAAACGGCGATATATGCAAATATATATATATGCATATATCGCCGTTTTTTTCTTTGTTTTACTTATAATAAAAATAATAATGTTTTTGTATAAAATAATAATGAAGACAAATTATATTGGTTGTCACAGCTTCACAGCGGCTTGAAACATCATGGGTTCGATTCCCACTCGAGACAATGGATTATTTCATTTTATCATTTCCTCGCTCTGGTAACGAGGCAAAGCGCGGAGCTCAACAATGTTTCTAAATTCCGTTTTGGGAACGGACTGACAGTAGGTTCCCTCCGCCTACCTCACTTTAATTGAGATACAGGATAAAACTAAAATAATAATAAACAAAAATGTAATTTCTTTAGTATCTAATATCATGGACCGAGCAACTCTCCAGTGTCCAGCAGAGCAGGTAATTTCGAGAGGCAAACACTTTACTGGGTCGTCCGCATTAAATTGTCATTAAGTAAAAGCTGGGTAATGCCGGGAATTATTTAATTAGGTACCTGTTACATAGATTGAGATATATGGTTCTTACTTACTTTCCTTTGTAAATAGGTTAACCTGAGGTTTTTATAGTTATTGGAATGTTAAGAGTATTCCAGTTAATTCCGGTAACATCCGGTTAATTTCAGTTACTGTAGATTTTTCCTTTTCTTTTTATTAAAATTTCCTTTTATTTATTTTTCTAATATCAAAAATTATTTCAATACACATTGTTATCACAAACGGAATAATACAGCATAGGATGTAGGAAAATCTTATTAGGACTAAAGTAATCTCGACTATTAATAATAATATAATTATTAATTATTATTATATTATTGTTTGTATATTTATTTATATGTAAATTTATGAACTACAAATAAAAGAAGAAACTGTACTAAAACAGTTTTTTTATTGTTTTTAACTTCTCACTGTATCCCGTGTCTAAGACACTCCCTACCTGTTCCCTACTTTACGCCCGATTCTTAAGGCACTGCGTGTTGTGTGTCTGAACTCAACGCCACACGTTGCCTCGTTATCTGAGCGAGGAAATGAAAATATTAAATATTTCATTCAGTTGGCTGGGAACCGAACCCACAACCGTCACGTATACAGTCCCACACTTGTGCTCCTACGCCACGATAACCACAATGTTCCCTCTACATATTCTGTTGTCAATGGAGAATGCAAGAAAAATACATAATTATGAATAAACACAATAATGGAAAATTCACATTTCGATTAGTCAAAGAAAATAATTCAATTTCAGTGACTGAGATTCTTCAGAAAATCAACATATTTCATTGAATATTTTGACTTTGACGTGAAAACCACAAATAACAGATTTTCTATACAAATATTACCTTATAAACTACGCAATACAGGTTATATTTTCTTCGATACAAATTTATTTCACTGAACATCTAAAAAAGGACTAAAATTCCAGGTCACTTATGCAGAAGTTCATTGAAAGCATGTGAACGGTTCCAATGAAAATGCCTTCTTTGAAAATGTTTCCTTGCAAAACATCACGAACGGCGCGCCATTTTAAAACTTCAAGTTATGATTGAAATATTGCAAGTTGGCATGAGCTCAGGCAGCAGGGAATTTGCGACGATCGAATATGAATTAGGCGTGTGTTTTTGTAGCTTATGTACTTGCTTATTTTGTAAGTATATATTTTTAAGAGATGCAAACTAAGGATGGATAAACAATAAGTATATATTTTATGATATAGGATAGGCTGGTTGAGGCCGACATGGCGGGACGCAAGCTGTGACTGTAAGCATGACAGGTTGTGGGTTCCATTTCCTCTCGACACAATGAAATATTTAATATTTTTGTCTTCGTTGTTCGCAATGCCTCGAGAATTCGATGAAAAATGGGGAACAGAAGTATCCTTGGTTCCCAGGTTTTATCTGCCTACCCTGTGAAGAGAAAAAAAATATACATAAGAACTTTTTAGTCGCCATGGCGTACTGTAGCGGCTACTGACTATAAAAGCTATGGTTGTCATTTTCACTCTGGTAAGTCAAAATTGAATTTAAGGTTCCACAAATTTTTTTAAATACTTCATGAATGACGGAACCTAACATTGAGGGAACCTATTAACGCTGTGTTAACAGACGCTGTGTCACTGTGCTACATCGACAACAAAATATTTTCCTATATAATATCATACTAAAAGTATAATCTGCGAATTTACCACCACTCTGACAACAGAAGGGGGTGTAAAATTGATGAATCACCGATGACCCCACACCCTCCCCGGGGAAGGTTATACGATACCGCTGTGAGCTAATGCAAAAATTGTGTGATATCAATAATTGTACTATATAAAGTTACAAGCCTAATATTTATACTCATCGTGACTTTAATATAAATGACTTTAATATTAAGGTTGGTTATTTTTAACCGACTGCGGCGAAGCAAAAAGAGGAGTTAATCACTTTCACTACTTCCTATGGGCGGGCAGGTGTACACGACCACTGCTGTCTTCTGAAAATCATAGTGAACATATTTTAAACTCTTTTTCTTCTTTCAGTCTTTTATTTAATAGATCAAACATATATTTATTTGGTGAAAATGAAAATGATGAAAGGAGAGTTTTAGCACTCTGCATACTCTATTGTGTTCGTGTATAAATATTGATAAGCTTATACGATAACAATTTCAGCTGAGAATATTTCATATCTTTTAGGACGTAATTATCAGTAGTCGAATCAAAATCAAATGAAATCGTCTTCACGCTGTATCCCACACACCGCAGGGTAGACAGAGGGCATATAGTGTAACACTCCGTTCCTCACGTTCTGCCTAATTCTGGAGGCATGATGTTGAGTGGCAGAACTCAATGCCGTGCTTTGCCTCGACACCAGAACGAAGAAATGGAAATATAAATTTCAGTCAGAACAATCAGTAGTCGGGTTTAAGTTTTTGAACTTAAATTTTATAGATGCTTGCTTATTACTCATACCTGAGTAGAATATGATAAGATGTCCGTAAGAAGTCCTTCGATTTTCCAGCATTAAATAAATCTTCTAAATGAAATATGTGAAAAATTTAAACTTAAAATTTATATTACTTTTATGACTTTGTTCATTGGCCGTTTACAATGTCAGGCATAAAACGAGCCTTAAGGAATTCAATTACTATCAAAAAGGAAAAAATCTCCAGATATAATAAAATTAGGCCACTCACTCACTCACTACTCATAATAACAAAGTACCCAGTGCATTATCTTTTATATAACAAAAATGTGAAATCTAGCTTAGTTTAATGTCCTAGTAGCTTGTCCCATAAGCATTTAATTCACTTAGCAGCGCCCGAGGGTATATGAAGAGGCAGCGTATGGAGATGATTCGATTAGAATTCGTTATATCAGTTGCATGTACATTTTGTAGCATGTTGTAATTGATTTTGTATGTGCGTTTAAGGAAGTTAGTCGATGGACGTGCCTTTTGTATTATTAAGAGGTAGAAGAATCGCGAAGCTTCGAGTGAAATAGTCGTTAATAAATTTATTAGTACACCTAGTTTCATGTTTTAGCTTTGGTGATTGTGGGTTCGATTTCCGCTCATAGATAAACGATGGAGAAAGTGTAAGCATCAATATCTATGTCTTAATTACCACGTCGTTTATATTGTACTGGCGTATATATTCTATTTTCTCTATTTTATTACTTTTGTACCTACTATATTTTATCAATTCAGTAATACGTACAGAGTAATGAATAGAAAGGTTCATAAAATCTGATTTTTCGAAAAACTTTATATCTATTGAAATAATTAGTGTTATAAGAATATTTATTACCAGTTAAGTAGAGTGTGTTTTAAAATGTAAGATGTACAACCTTACTCGATAACCTTAAAATGTTCAGCTTCACGTTGTATCCCGCAAATGTAACTTTTTGCACACACGTTACGCATAGATATCTTCATTACGAGTATAATTATGTAATCATAGAGATTCAAACATGGCTCAAAATGGAAATATAAATTTAAATAAATATTAAACTTACATTTTGCTCGTTTAAACTTATTTTTATAGTATAGCCAAAGGATAATATTTTTCTAAATAGTATATTTTATTTTCAATGTGTCCTTCCTAATACCTCTAAGAATATGTGTACGCAGCAGGGTAGGCAGTACCTAGTGTTAAGACACTCTGTTCCCCACTTTCCGCTGAATTCTAAAAGCATTGCGTATTGAGTTGCCTCGACACCAAAGCGATAAAATGGAAATATAAACGTAAATAAATATTTCACTTTCCCGAATGGGGATTGACCCAATAGCCGGCACGTTACAGTCACACCCTTGTGCCGCTGCGCCACTACGGCCTCAAATGTTTGTATCACAATTTTAAAAAATCAACTGAACGAAACAAAATTCACTGAATTGAATGACTAACGAAGCCCTTTGTTTCTAACTGCAACACTTCCGAAAACTCAATCGAGTTTACAGAGGACGAAAATTGAAATAAACAACAACATTTTTTTGGAAAATATTTTTCTTATTGTACGCATCTTCTTTTCTCAGAGCAGGCGATGAGAATTAATCTTACAGGTTTCCCTTTGTTGAGTTTTACGCTATTTAGAATACTTTTTTTTGTTATAAAGACTGAATGAACCTAATGGTAAGCAAACATTCCGCTTCCCACTTTTCGTCCAACTTTCGAGATATTGCGTGTTGATTGCGGAATCCAACGCCGAGCTTTGTCTACCAGAATGAGTAAAGGAAAATAAAGAAAATCAAACAACAATAAAGCATCTTCACCTATATTATTATAATAGTAAAGGAAATTTATTTCTTTTGTAACATAAAAGGCATGAGTTTTTATTGACACTAACTGCAATGTTAGTTTAAAAAAAAATTTTGCACACACATTACGTATGGATATCTTCATTACGAATATAATTATGTTATACTAGAGACTCAAACATGGCCTCGCTTGCTTAAACTTAAAGTGGGGAACAGAGTGTCTTTATATTATAGCCAAAGGATATTTTTCACAAAAATATATTTTATTTTCTATGTATCCTTTGTAATCTAAAAAAATCAGCTTCACGCTTTATCCCGCACACAGCAGGGTAGATAGAGGGAACATAATGTTAAGACACTCCGTTCCCCATTTTCTGCCCAATTCTGAAGGCATTGCGTGTTGAGTGGCAGAATTCAACGCCACGCTTTGCCTCGACACCAGAGCGAAGAAATAGAAATATAAACGTTAATTAATATTTCACTTTCTCGAGTGGGAATCTAACCCACAACCGTCGCATTACAGTCACACCCCTGTGCCGCTGCGCCACGACGGCTTCTACTTTGTAAATACCTGTAAGAATATGTGCACAAAGATTCATGACAATCATTTAATTAGTTTTGGCGTAAAAGCGTAATAAAAAAAATTACATTGATGATTAAATAAGACTTTTTATTATAAGTACAAATATATTTTCAATACCACTGTATTATGAAATTGAAAACGAACAATACAAATAGGAAGTATAAAAATAAACATAATACATCAAAACAAATCGAAGTCCCATGGAGAGTGCTTAGAAAACACATTTTATACGAGTGCCTGGCTAAGTGGCTATCTT
>DWGR01005001.1:0-10679 GCA_018247715.1 Heliconius burneyi
ATAAAAAATTAATAAGTTAGATTAATATAAAATATTGCAATATAACATAGTGTAATGATCATATAACCTAAGTATGTCTTCTAATTCTGTGTATTTTTGACGTGTAATTGCTATTACCAATAAATTATGATTATTTATGTGTAATATACATACATTCTTTGCTATCCTGTACCATTTATTTTATTTCTCAACCATATCTTATAAACTCATACAACTATTACCAAATTTCCAATCTCGAGATACATTTACACACCAAGATAGCAATTCTTGGGATTACAATGTAAAATAAAGGCGAAATAACTTTATCTGATGCCGAAATGATTGTTTTGAAGCCATTTGAAGGGGTGTTTGTATTATGGGCACTGTTCGGTGTGATAAGCGGTTTTGCTTAAAGTCCATTCCATACTGGATGATTTAAGGGAATTTACCAAGAATAATATGGGACATAGTACCTAATTTGAAATTATGTATGGTGTCTGATGACACCTTAATATTTCATTACTAAAGTTATGTTAGTAAATTAGTTTTATAAAAAAAAATTAAGTATTTTTAGATAAAGTGGGAGCACTAACATTTCTTTTTACTTACTTAAGATTCACGCTGTATCCTACATATAGCAGGTTAGGCAGTGGGAGCCTAGTGCTAAGACTCTGTGCTCTCCATTGCCCCGACACCAGAGTGGCTTTCTATTTCTTTCTCAATTTTATATTTCAATATTCACACAGACAAAGTGACGAAGAACAATTAGTACAATAATAAATATATTTCGTTAGCTAGTTTTCCTTCGCTTCACTCAACTCGTTAGTATAGATAAACAAACAGTATAAAACCAAAGAGCATTGTCTTACAAGGCGTTAACTACGTTATAAAGATGTGATACACTGTAATTTATTATCATAATAAAGACAGGCAGAAGTGCCCATAATAAAATGTTAACTGCATTCCGAGAGTTCAGCAAATCTAATTTTATTAAAGGTTTACGATGGTATACCATATAAATTACATGTGAATATCTTTTGTTGAATAATTTTGCATGTATTACATTCTCAATTAGGTAAGGTCATATGGAGACTTTTTTAGCTTACTGTTAAGATAAGTAAAGAGTAGATTTTTCTAGAAGATATTTTAAATTTCTTGCCTTTTCATTTAACTGACTGAATCCCACGTCTGTAAAAAGGAGCTAAAATCGTAGCGTAGTGGCACAACGCCTGACAATAGGCGTGGCATTCTGGGTTTGATTTCCACTCGGCAGGAGTTATTTTAATTTTATTGCTCTGGTAAAATAAAAACACGCGGCGTTAAGATCTGCCATCTCTATTACTTGAACCAGGGTAAACCTAATCTTCCTTCTTGTAACAAGACACGCGACACTCTGCTTTTGCCTTGTTAGCAGTGGGAAAAAATAAAAATAATAAATTTTCCAAGTACAACCATTCCGATAACCATGTCGTGGTGAGACTTTATCGACGAGCTCATGACGAAAATACACATGGAAAATAATGAAAAAACTATATCTAAAAGACATTGAATATTATATCAAAATGTTTTTCTTTAATTTTCGTATGTAAGATGCGAGGAACTTTCAAGAAATAATAACAATGTCTAATAATAGGTTAATTTATTCCTTCATTTTCCAACAGTAGAGACGTTTAGGGTTCCGTTTTTAAAAAGAAGGACGGAGGTATTATAGAATCACTTTGCAATCGATCTCGTGTTCATTTAAGCCCGGAAACCAACCTTAAGCCCGGAAATATTTAAATAAGTATAACACATGTTTTTATTTTTCTGAATGAATAATTTTCTCATAAAATAATATTTTCCTTTTCCAATTATATGCATAAGAGAACTAATCAACGGCCATCGTGCAGAATAAAAAGAAATATTGCAGGGATAAAAAATTTCAATACACAATATTCAAGAACGTAATTTAAGTTTCATAATTACTTGCATTCTTAAGAAAATAAATCATAGACTGAGAGTATTGAAGCAAACCCTAATTAACGAACACTAATTGTTCGGCAAATTGTTATTTAATTGGCCATCAGCAAGAACACTGTAGATATTTACTGTATAGAGTGAGTGTTCGACCAGCGACTTTTAATATGACCTCTTGGTATAATTATGTATTTGAAAGTCGTATGTTCATTATCTAAGTGCAATATTAATTTATATTATCGACCCATTTTTTTCGGTTATTATAAAATTTTTTAAACTAGCGGTCGGTTTCCAGGAGGCGCGGGCTCGAGTCCCGCTACGTTAAAAATTTTATATGTTTTCTAAACAAGTATTTTTCTTTCCTAAGTATGTAATAACACTTAAATTTTTTAATAATATTTTTTAATAAGCATTCTCTCTTGCCAGACAATAATTCTTGGCAATTATCTTTGGGTCGCGAAAATTTGTAAAAGTCTCCCTACAGAGATGCTAACAACATAAATAAGTTGTAACAAGCGTATAAGAATTTCGACGTAGCTTGATGAGAACGTATGTCAGAGCGATGCGTGGATACGATACGTGGTCAGAGTGCCTGGTCGGTTTCCAGGAAGCGCGGGTTCCAGTCCCGCTACGTTCAAATTTGTATACGTTTTCTAAATAAGTCTTATAAGGTTTTTTTCATCTTGCAATACGTCCGTACTGTATTTTGGATCTTCACTAAGGATTGACTTCAGATCAGAGCACTCCTTAACTGTATAATAGCACTTGATTAAAGTAGATTATTATATGATTTTAATAAGAATAGCTAAAATTAAATGTTGATTAATTAAGAAGTCACTTAAGTGTCAAATAAAACAATAAATAAAACTGTAATTTTAGTAAATAAAATAAAAAACAAAGACTTAATACCGACATTATATAAATTCTAGTATTAGCCGTTCAAATGTTAACTCACATCAAACATACATCACTCGATCATTTCCATCATTGAGTCGTTAATCACGTTGTAGTCAGTGCGTCCGAATTGATAATGTTACGTTAAAAATAATGGATTGCCCCATTTTTAATAATGGGAACAATTCAAATAAATATTTTGTATAAAATGGATATTTCAATGCTCACAAAGTTTTACATATTTTTGTTGTTATTTTTTATATTAATTGGTATTCGGTATAAATAAGAGCGAGAGAAACCTCTATATTGCTGACTTCGAAGTCGACACTAGTAGAATCATTTATTAGGTAAAGAGAGAAGTTTAACCGCTTAAACTTACACTTTGCTTACCAAAAGGAATATCGTCTCGTAAGTCGAACCCATTGCCGTCGTGTTTATAGTCAGATGCTATGCCGCTGCGTCACGACGGATTCAACCTTAAAAATCATAATATCGTCATATTAACTATTTGGAAGTAAAATATTTTACAAAAATGCAGTCTTAGTGATTTCCATTATAAATAACGTCCCAAGAGTTGAACATTTTGAAAAAGTCTCCATATCAGGTCCATCATGACATCATTACAATAGTATTTACATAATCTTTTCCTTTGAACCGTATCGAAGGAATAAGCCAAAATGAATTCTATTTCAAAGTAGAAAAATGTTGTTTGATAAAATTATCCTCAGTATATTTGGTTTAAGCATTCAGTATTGAAGATAATGACTGTATCGCGGTATGTTTGAGGTATTCTGTTAAATTTTATGGCTTTATACCAATTTTGGGTATTTCTGAGTAATTGTGAGGATATATTTATGAATGAAATGTTCCTTTTTATTGCCACTTTTTATAATATTTTAATTTTAATAACTACTTAATTATTATCAGGTGACCCATACGCTCGTTTGCCATGCTTTTACCATAAAAAAAATGTATAAATAAAACTACTGAGATCACAACATTTAACTAACGATGGGACTCTAAATATAACATTATATCAATAATAAAGAAAAATGTTCCACGCCAGCGTACGCAGAGGGAGCCTAGTATTAAAACTTTCCAACCGCCACTTTTCACGATATTTTCGAAACATTGTGTGTAGCGGAACTCAACGCAACTGTTGATCTAACAGAGCAGGTACATAAACTATTTTAATTAAATGATTCCCCCGCGTGGACTTTGAATCTACAATCATCACGTTTGTATTCACACTCTCCTACTGCACAACGAAGGTGTTGTACAAATATACGGTAATATACAAAATTAACAGAAATTTAATAAACAGTGGACGAGACGAAAGAGGTATGTAAAGACCGTAGAGTTTGGCTCTCCGTACTCTCTGACTACCCCGTTAGGGATAAAGCGTGAAGCTGTGTTTGTGTAACAGAAATTTATTCTCCTTTTCCATATTATCTTTGCGTAAGTTAAATTTTAGTAGGAAAAATGTATATGTAGTCGGTAGTTAGTTTGTTGCTTACTTTTATGCAACAAACTAACTACCTAACTCAAATATTGCTCAACAAAACTGTCACGAAACAAAAACTAGCACTGTTTGTAATTTTTTCGTTATATTTATTAAGGGAAAATAAAGAAACTTATATACATCGTTTTCTTATTTATTTTTCTTATGTATTTGTTATTTCCATTTTCTTTCTTCTAGTGTAGAGCCAAAGCGCGGCGTTGAGTTCCGCCACTAATTATAATTTAATTTTGACCCTCCTACAATAAATCCCACACTTAACAGCAGGCTTAGAGAATCTGGGAAACTATAATTATTAGTAGATACCCAATAAAAAAATCCAAAGAAAGTATCAATTCCATTGTATATAATCTTTCCTTCTCACTCCCTTCTATAACG
Source organism: Heliconius burneyi (assembly GCA_018247715.1). Classification (NCBI taxonomy): domain Eukaryota; kingdom Metazoa; phylum Arthropoda; class Insecta; order Lepidoptera; family Nymphalidae; genus Heliconius; species Heliconius burneyi. Next base: position 4,727 of record DWGR01005001.1, read on the forward strand.
TTCGAATATCAAAATGAAATATGTAATACCCAAGGAAATCTACTTTGTGCCAGTAATCATGTAAAAAAATATCGATCACTTAAAACTCCAACGTGCGGAACCCCTAATTCACCATTAGCTAGCAATGACGAGGGTACTGATGCCTCAGCAGTTGAGAGTGGATAACCGTTCACATTATTATCAATGGCACTGACAAGCTTAGGAAAAATATATGAAGTGCTAAGATTTTTAAATATGTAGGAAGTTGGTTAAAATGTATACAAAATATGTTTTTTTTTATTTATACCATATTGCCTTGATAGGGGTCGATAATTGATTTGTTCATCGTTTCTACCGGGATCGATTGTTATACTCCGTACGGAATACGAACTTGAATTACACGAAACATACGAATAGCTTGTTAAGAATTGTAACATACATTTTAAAATAAAAGTAAAAAAGCCTAGTGTTAAGACACTCCGCTCCCCTTTATCCGCCGAATTCTGGAGGCATTGCTTTGCCTCGACACCAGAGCGAAGTAAATGGAAATAATTTTAATATTTTATTTCCTCGAGTGGCAATCGAACCCACAGTGTATGCGTTTACTGAATTTCTTAATTTTTCATTAGTTCGTACACGTTTTCGGCAATACAGCAATATGATTTAGTTTAAAAACGTAACACATAATACAGTAACAAATCCTACCTTCAGTATATTCTTACTATTGATGTTATATACTCGTATTTCTTTTTCCATCCAAACACTCAAGTTCATATTATATGAATAAATCATACAACTCTAACTCTAATAAGACAACATCAACAATATGTACAATAAACCACCACGAACAGACATAATATAAAACATACGTACTGTACACAGTGTAACAATTGAATTAGTTCTAAGCTTCAACTTTGATTTGACTTAGACTGTGCAAATTTTGAATCTGCCTAGCTCTCGCGCTCCCATACAAATTTGGGTCTTATAACTCTATATAAAAGGCTCTATTTGTATAAGTCATACAGAGTGGGTTTTAGCATGAAGTGGAAATGTATGGTACATGTTTGCACTTTCTTGAACCGTCACAATCTTATGTTACATTGTAAAGGACTTCTTGATCTAGTGTATAAAGTTTCATGGATATCATATTTCTACGTGTTTGATTTAACAAAAGTTATGTTATTAAATTTTAATTTTCTACCTTTGTTTTTACTCAGTCTTTACTATCTTTTTTCTGTATTCATCTGCAACTTCATATAGAAATATCCACACATAAAAAAACAATTGAGTTCTGCCACTCAACACGCAATGCCTCCAGAATTTTAAAAACACAACTCGCACCAGTAAAGTTCTCAGATTAGTGCCAACAATATCGAATTTAGTTTTGCAGAATAAAAACAATAGAAATTAAAACATTTAGTTCCCCGACTGAGAATCGAACAACATCACAACCCTCGTAACGTGACGGTGTCCCATTGCACCGTAATAGTCTCGATAATATAAAATAAAATACAATTTTAATAGAACCGCAAATTACTTCAACATTACACCTCAAATTATTAAACACAACCGTTGGCCATTTTATATATATTTGAAACAAAATCCTTTCAAATTTACAACAACCCCAAAACATTTTATAAATTCAATGGGTAATGTCGAAAAGCAAAATATATAGATATATTTATATATAAATTCTGTATTAGTATATTACTGCAGATAACAATTAAAATAACTCGTATGTTATATACAAAACCATGTACATTATAGAGGCAAGGACACTAGTATGCGACAAACGCAGCGATTGTGTGTTCGATTCCCCCTCGGGGAAGGAAATATTTAATACGCAATGCCACGAGAATTCGACGGAAAATGGGAAAGGCAGTGTCTTGATTGCAATAGTATATTTTAATATTAGGTTCCCAGGTTACCTAGAGATTTTTTTTTACCAAAAAAATATAAAATTATTGACGCTCTAGTGTAGCTTACAGAATTAAATTACTTTTATTTTCTCGTTCTGGTAACAAGCCAAAGGTCGGCGTTAAGTTTTGCTACGAAACACGCGAAGTCTCGGAAATAAGACTGAAAATGGGGAGTGTCTTAAGAAGCGTCTTAACACCAGGTTCCTACTCATATTCTGCGATATGGAAATACAGCGCGAAGTTATAGTTAAATAGTATAATCTTTTACCTTAATTTCTTTTTTCTTTACAGATCTTACTGTAACCAGAGAAGATATCCTGTCAATGCATAAAGGTAATTTTTGAATTATTATGACTTTTGAAATTTGCAATACGAATATAATTTCAATATTAAAATTAGGCCTACCGTTGCCACGTTCTGTTAATTCTAGAGATTTTATATACCAATATCGTGATTCGTCGACACATACGATGCTTGTGGATTAAATCTAATGTGTAGTAACACATTCCCATAGAAATAATTATTTAGATGATCTTCATTAAATATACCATTTTTCACTATAATATGTTTCAAATGGTGTTTACAAAGATAAACGACTCGACCTAGTCGTTAACATTTTTTACAGTTTACTCTCAAAAAGTGAGAAACATACTGTAATTACACTGTAACGTTGTACGAGCGTCGGGGGAAAAGTATAGAGATGTCGCGCCGTATGAAGAACGAATATTTGTGGACATTATTTATATTGGGACGCGCTTACAATGAGCATGGTAGGGTGAAAAAATAATTTTCAATTACGATTTTGCAAAGATATTGGGCGTTTTTCCCCGACTTTTAAGAGGTCATGAATACAAAACAAAATACAATTTTGATACACATTTAATTTTCTGTATTTATTTGATTCAAATCCGTAGGGAAATGGAGTTACTTTGATTTTCTAATCAAAGGAAATAATGAATCTATTTGATTTTTACACAAAAAGGGAAAAGAAAAATCAATTTTTGTGAGTTTTATATCATTTATTATTATTTTCTTGCTTATGTATAATTAATTATGTTTCCAACTAACCTAATTTTTTTCTGAAAGTTTATAATTTCGAATAAATTGACATGAGCATAAAACAAAATCATCTATCAACTTAAAACATCTATAATATTAACAAATTATTATTAAAAATGTCATAACAACATTCAACTCAGTGTACCACAAACCTATCTGTACCTGAGCAAGCTCATCGCGGTCTAACAAACGGCACGTTAGTTCGCGAGTGAAACACTCTCCTCAAATGAGTCTTCTTTCAAACCCGGCTTATTTACGTACGTTACACGTTTACGTGTCTATACTTAGCATATATGTAAGTTGTTGGGAGAAACGTTGTTTTTACCTTTCCTTTGAAATTTTTCTACCTCAAGACAGTGTTCATGAATTTGTAGGTAGGTTTATGTGTAAAGAAATATAGAAAAAAAAAATACGGTTAGAGACATTTATTTCTGAAAAGATTACATATGAATCACTTACTCAGAAAATTACAAAACGTTAAGTACAATAAATACATATCGAATAAGCGTACACAATAATAAGGTGTAATTTAAAATAACCTAATAATATCACTGCAATGCAAACAAGTATATAATATTTTGTGATGTATGTTAAGGGTAGTTTGAGAAATTAATAGTAAAAATGATAGCTAATGTACGAAGTAATGTTTCTATGTTAAGCAAGGAAGGATTGTCTTACAGATTAAAGGTAGTAAAACGTTGTAAATTAGATGGAGTCTTAGTATTAAATTTTTTCTTCTGCCTACCCTGTGTGCAGAAGAAAGAGGGAACTGTAAACAGTGATGATCATGTATTTTAGCTTTAATAATATAAATGTAACGCTCATTTCGCTCGTACTGGTAACGAGGCAAAACGCATCGTCAACCCTCCTCAACGCCCCCTCTCAACACGCAATGTCTCCAGAGTTCTTCGGAAACTGAAGAACGGAAGTGTTTTAATATGGACGTAGTATTAACAGTCTCTGCCTTCAAAATCTAAAATATTAAATGTAAAGAGAAAATATTTTGTCCGTTAGCATGTTTAATAACTGAAATAGTAGCGAGTTCTTATCTCACTTGTGAAAAAAATTGTACCTATTGTATAGGTATTTCCTAATTAAAAGAGAGTGGAGAATGAAATGAATCCATCTATTGCCATCTAAATCTTTCCGGGAGAGATATCTCTCAGATTATGATTAATATAAATGAGATATGCGAAAATAACATTAAATTTTATAGTCGTGTAATACCACGTGGGTTGAGCAGAATTATAATCGTATTACATTAGTATGTAAATTATTAGGTACTTACTCGCATTTACATATATTATCGACATAGTAATATTAGAGTTGGTGGAACTGTACGTAATGAGCGCTTGTTTGTTTTGGTTCGAATCCAATAACGCCAAAATTATATATCGACAAAGTTTTTTTTAAGAAGAAATTAAATATTGATATCTTTAGATTTTCTTCAGATTTAATCATATTTGTACCCTATAATCAAAATACGTACAAATATTTGAGGCATGATGTAGCGCTAAGGCACAAGCGTACGACATTAAACGCAACAGGTGTAGGTTTGAATCTCACTCACTGAAATTAAACATTTATTATCTTTATTCTCCTCGTTCTGGTAACGAAGTTACGTGTAGCTTTAGGTTCTGCCACTCGACTCGCAATCCCTTCAGAATGCGGTTGAAAGGGAATACAGAGTAAAGCTAAACAAGGTTATTTATTATATTTGAGGTTAACATTAGATTAGATTTGCATTGTGGTGTAATGGACCAATGTGTGACTGGAAACGAGATAGTTTGACATGGAAGTTATTACTCCCCTCTGGCAACACTGTTTACGGCGTTAAGCTCTGCAATTGAAAATGCAATACCAGCAATTTCTCAAATTTGGGCGGAAAGTTAAGAAATTAGTGTTTTGGCACTACATTTTCTCCCAGTTATTTATGTTACATATTTCCAATATAAATGAACTGACTCTAGTCACTTTATGTGTAGTAAAATTAAAGTTTTCACTATAAAAACTTTACAAAAATAAAAATGAGTGAAAATTGCAACGAATCTAAAGTTTCGGTGGAGATATAGTGTCAAAGTTTGTATGTCATAAGTTTGATGGAACTATCACGTTTTATTACAACTGTTCTTCCTTCCTTCTGAATATTCTAGCTGTCTTTTTGGTACTTTGCCTTTGTTTTTCTTGTAAGTGTGAATTTGATTTATGAATTGCCATACTCAGAAAGGAATTAGTGCAGCCTCTGACTGTTAATGCGATTTTAATATCTATTTGAGGGAATTGATTTTTGTTTCCCCTGGATAATATGTGGAGAATCTTTCTCTATCTAATCAGTGATAGCATGCTTTTTTGTTTACCGGTCTATATATTGAGTCAAAGGGAATAAAGGGTTTGAAAGCATTGCACGTAAAAAAACCTCTCAACCTTTTTTTTGCTTATTCCGGTAGCGGTGTATACACAAAATGTTTAGAGGAAATATACTCGTATCTATATTTAAAAAAAATGTTCTGTCGAGAGGCTCTCGTCGATTAGGTTGGGTTCGATTATTCCTACTAGAGCAAACTTAGTTATTTTGTTTCATGAATTTGGCTAAAAGTGAAGAACGGAAGGGTTTCTGGTTATGTTTGGTGCCTATCTTCTTACATGCGCGATACAAGTAAAAAAACAGGATACGGGCTATCCCGTATTCTATTTCACGCTAGGTTTTTTTTAATACAACGCTTTTTTAGTTTCACGCTAGGTAGGTACTATATGTATTATTAAAATATTCAGTTTTCAAAATAAAACATACTATAAATATATAAACTTATCTAAACCTAAGTTTACATGTATATTTTAGTGTGTAAATTCGTCGGTGCGGACTGGCTGTAGTCCAGCTCAAGGTGTTATTTGGGTCGTTCATTAAGATGCGGCCTTGTAAGCCTTGTAAACGGCTAGGAGGTAATACTTAAGTTGATAATGTATAGTGCATATATTTTTGTTCTAGATTTATTATT
>DWGR01005002.1:0-10679 GCA_018247715.1 Heliconius burneyi
ATTTCAGGAAATTCACTCTGGAGTCGAGCCACCGCGCTGCGTTGAGTTCCGCCACTTAACGCGCGATTAATTGTCATAAAACCAAGGTCCCTCTGGTTGCGGGACACTCGTGAAGCTTAAAAAAAAAACAAACAATATATAACATAAAAAAAAAACAATGTTATATCGAACAAAAATAAACTATTAGCAGGCATTTATAAAAGCTGCAGCAAAGTGAGTGTACATAATGTCCTACGTTAGACTTTACTGGAAAACGCTTTACCAACTGGGGCGAAACTTCGATTTCGTTTTTATTTACAACGTTATTAATAAAAATACTGCTCACTTTATAGCATATTTTTATTTTTTTTATATTTTTCTTAAAGCTTTTTATACATATACGAGTATTTTGTGACATGTAACGATCAGGGCAGTCGTGGCGCAGCGGCACAAGGATGTGACTGTAAGGGCGACATGTTGTGAGTTCGATCCCCACTTGAGGAAATTAAATATATAATATTTTAATTTCTCTGCTCTGGTGTCGAAGCAAAGTGCGGCGTTAAGTTCCACTACTCAATATGCAACAGCAATGCTATTCAGAGAAGAACTGAAAGATTGTTTAGATATGATAAGTAGTAAATTCATCAGTAAATTAGTAAAGTCCATTACTTAATTAATTCAATTAGGTCATATTCCACCGCATGAAAGCTATTATGTCTAAAAAGCCTGGTCACTCTAATGGGTAAACAAGAGGTCTTAGCGGTTTGAAAATTACTTTACGTGCCATCGGTTCTATTATAATAAATATCGGTTCTATTTGAATAGGAATCATATAAATTAAGCGAAAAATACAATAAAAATTAGCTTCATGCTGTTTCTCGCATACAACAGGGTAGGTAGAGGGATAGTGCTAGGATACTCTGTTCTCCATTTTTTATTTAAAATTCGCACAATTAATATATTTTAGAAAAACATGACATACAAATATAAAAATAAAATCAGCGGCAACAATAAGCGACCATACGCTCAAAGTGATCTCTTTCAGATCCAGACAATTTTTGAGTGTTAGAACTTAAAGTTGTATAAGAGTGGGTGCGTATTAAATAATATATTTACATAATTATAAAACACATTCAAAATATGTTAAGTAAATATATACTTTTCGTATATACATATAACCGTAAATAGTGCTTATAAATTCAAATATTTTAAATATTTTTTAGATGACTACGCAACAGTAAGGAAATTGATTATCTTCTTCCGCTAATTGTATTCCAAGTTTTATTTTATATTTTATAATGTACGTATGGGGAAGTTAAATGTGTACTTAAATTTATGTTTTCATTTCTTTACTGTGGTGTCGATGTGAGGAGCGCGGCGTTGAGTTCCGCCATTCAATACGCAATGCCTCTAAAATTCACCAGAAAGTATGGAACGGAGCGTTTTCTCATTAGGTTTCCTCTGTCTACTCTGTTGTGTGTGGGTTGCAGCGTGAAGTTGAGCGCCTAGTGTTTGGAGTGCTCTGTGAGGGAGAAGCTAACAAGTCCAATAGGAAAAAATATTGTTAGGACAATGTGACAATAAAAGTGGAACCGAAGACCGTACTACTCCGTGTCGTTCGGTTCCGCTGGTCTTTTGCACACCCACTGTCCAAGCTCGAGGATATAAGAATTTCAGTAAATAGAAAATAAAGATTATACAATAAAATATTTTATTCCAAATAATAAGGTCAAATAATTTATCACTACTAGAATTAAGATCAACAGATGTAATCTCAGATCTACCTGAGAAGCACCGACGCCGATCTTTTCTTATTTATAACAATAACTTACTTCTTTTTATTTACTTTTTTCTTCAAATATTTTTTGATTATCACGTTTCACTTTTTTAATTTATTGCCTCCATTAATTTAATACATATTAAATTAACTAGCGGCCTGCTAGCGGCTTCGCCCAATTGAACTACATGATTATTGTTGTTGTTCTTTTTTTATGGCAATCCAATACGGGATAGTCATTAAATAAACAGAATTGACTGACAGAATGTCAGTGACAGTCATATGTGTTGATGTCAATGACTAATTTATTTATTTATTTTTTTATGGGAAAAGCATGGCAAACGAGCGTACGGGTCACCTGATAGTAAGCGATCACCGCCACCGCGTAACACAATAGGAGGTACTGGTGTTTTGCCAGCTTTTGTGGTGGTTGGGCGCCGGAGCCCGGCATTACCTAATGCGAAACGCAGTGGCATAAAGCCACTACTTCACGCCGGTTTTAAATCCCGGGGTTAGTAATGATCTGGTCGTCTTTTTTTATTTATTCGCATATATTAAAAAAGCGCGTATATCTCCACCTTAAAGACCGGCAACGCACGTGTATTTCCTCTGGTGTTGCACGGGGTCGTAGGCGGCGGTGATCACTTACCTTCAGGAGGCCCGAAAGCTCGTATGCCTTGTCCTTTTTCGATTAAAAAAATCGTTCAGAAGCAGCCTTAAACGATAAATAATTTACTCGTTTAAATATCAATAACATTCTTTGTAAATGAAATGTAATGATTGCATATTATAATCCAATAATCCAATATCGAAATCGAATCCAAAATAATGCATTAAATAAATGAATAGAAAATATTTAATTGAGAACCTCCTACTTGTTTTGTAAGTTGGTTAAAAACACAGATTTATTATAAGTATTAGTATAGGTATGGATTGCTTTATATTTGCAGGCAAACTCATGCCTTGAGTTCATTCAAATGCCGATAACTTTTTTTAATTAACCAATTTTGATGAAACAAACTTTAGATGTTAAGTTGAGTTAAAACAAAGCAATTGGGAAAGTTTGAAGTAAATCGGTTCAGTACTTTCAAAGATTAGCGTGATCATACATACAGACAGATAGACAGAGAGGAAATTTAAAAAATATATTTTTGCTTTCTATTATTCTTTTGAAGTGTCTCTCTATCCATTTCAGTCAAAAATACAAAAGGTACGGACAAAATATTTTTACTGTTTTATTAAATATAGAGATGAAACGAGAGCCCATTTAGTGTAAATATTTGTTTACTACGTCTCTTTGAAATATGTCTTTCTTCATAGTTGTTTTTTTTTTGGAAAGAAGAAATAAGGCAGGTACTTAGTTGAAATGATTTTGTCGATATTAGGTTAATATCTACCTACAAACGACATGTCGTTAAGCTCTGCATGATTATTCTCTACTCTAATAGCACGGAGTTTTAGGTAGAGCCTTTCTACCTAAGACGCGGTGGTATAAATTGTTCAGTATAAATTAATAATATTTTTTTCATAACAAAAGTAAAATGTTCGACTACTTAAAAATGTGAATATTTTTGATAATAAATTTTCATTTCAGGTCATTGGTTTTGTTTTCTTTTTAGATTTTTGTGAGTAACGGGGACAACAGGTTAAACTTAATTTTTCTAATGTGTAAATTAAATACAATAATACAGACATATCTATTTTTTAAAATTTGATAAATAATATTTGTGGCTTCGATTCTCATTCGAGGAAATTCGTTCTGGAATCGAGAGCGCGCGCTGCGTTGAGTTCCGCCACTTAACTCGCGATTAATTGTCTTAAAACCAGGCTCCCTTTGCTTGCGGGACACTCACGAAGCTTAAAAAAAAAGAAAGAAAAAACAATGTTATATCGAACAAAAATAAACTATTAGCAGGCATTTATAAAAGCTGCAGCAAAGTGAGTGTACATAATGTCCAACGTTAGACTTTACTGAAAAACGCTTTACCAACTGGGGCGAAACTTCGATTTCGTTTTTATTTACAACGTTATTAATAAAAATACTGCTCTCATTTTACCATGTTTTTAGTTTTTATATTTTTCTTAAAGCTTTTTAAAATATACTTTGTATGATGTAACCGGTCGTGGCGCAGGTGTATAAGAGTGTGACTGTAAACGCGACATGTTATGGGTTCCATCCTCACTCGAGGAAATTAAAATTTTTATTTATTCCCTCTGGTGTCGAGGCAAAGTGCGGCGTTGGGTTCAGCCACTCAACAAGCATCGATAATACCTCCAGAATTTGGCGGAAAGTGACCTATCTCACCAGCACACCTTTCAGCAAGCTTTCGTGAAAAAAATTGAACCGGATATGTTATAAGAGGTATGAGATGTAAAGTGGAACTGATAGATTGTTTAGATATGATAAATAATAAATTCGTCAGTAAATTAGTAAAGTCCATTACTTAATTATTCAATTAGGTCATATTCCACCGCATGAAAGCTATTATGTCTAAAAAGCCTGGTCACTCTAATGGGTAAACAAGAGGTTGGAGTGGATTGAAAATTACTTTACGTGCCTTCCGTTCTATTTTGGGAAATATTTGAATAGGAATCATATAAATTAAGCGAAAAGCTAAATACTGTATACAAATATTTTACATATAGTACTTAGCTTTTCGCTTAATTTATATGATTCCTATATAAATATACTTTGCTACACAAAAGAAAAATATAACATACAAACATAAAATTGAGGACAATCGAGGAATATGTACAAAAAATGATATTAATAAAATTGCTGCAATCTAGAGTAGATTGATTGAGAGTGATTACTTGCTTCTTTACTTATAAATTAAATTGCGACTCAAAACTATTGCTGCATACACACACGGGCCCAAAAATCAGTATTTCGATTCTGCTGAATAAATATAATTTTTTAGTTAGCCTTGTTTAGTCCGATGTATATTATACGGTGACTATCATATTTGCATTTCTATATTTTATGCAGATCGCTTAATTTGTGTCTTATAAAAAATATGTTAAACGAGAGCCCATTTAGTCCAAATGTTTGTTTACTTAGTCTCTTTGAAATATGTCATCATTAACACACACACAAGAGAGGAAATTCTTTTTTCTTCATTTTTGCCAAATCATCTTCGTTCTATGTTGTTTTTGCAAAGAATATTTAGGTAAACAAGTATGTCAAGGTAATAAACTAAGTTTAGTAGTTTGTCTTTGTTTGCTATAGGATATTAGGTTTATTGAGGCCGTCTTGGCGCAGGGTGTGACTGTAACGGGATGGTTGTGGGTTTGATTCCACTCTAGGAAGTGATATATTTATTTAAGTTTATTCGCACTGGTGTCGAGGCAAAGCGCCGCGCTGAGATCTGTTACTCTGTCTTCTGTCGCAATGCTTCCAGAATATAGCAGAAAGTGGGGAACAGAGTGTAGCTGATTTATATATATATATATATATATATATATATATATATTTACATTTCCCTTTGTCAGTAAAGTGAATAAGCGGAAATAAATATTTTAAAAGTCACAGTGTTTTAATAGTAAATGGTTAAACTTTCATACATACGCATGAAAACCATTTCCCTCATAATGCGATCAGGTACAAAAGTTAGGAAGACAAACAAATTTTAAAATACCATATTATAAAATTAGCCTTAAACAAGCACTCTAAATATAAACGATTTTAAATTATGCTAACGAAAAACTATCTCCAGCTTTGGAAGTTTGTGAATCTTAATAGGACTCTACCCACTTTTTGCATTTGTTCTTGCAAATTTATTAACATTACGTAATTCGAGACTTGCTGTCTTGTTGTTTTAAGATATTTGAATCGACTTACTTTTCCCTTAACCGAGAATCGAACCACTACCACGATGACTGTACTAACTTTTGAAATTATTAAAGTTTATCTCTCCTAGTGGTAGGAGTAAAAGTACGACCACAAAATGGATGACATAGGTCAAATGATCGGAGTTACTAGTTTCTTGTCACGTTTCTACTTTTCCTCTCAATATTAATGAAATGACATACTTCGAAGACTTATATTACATTTTTATGTACAACTGGCGACCCCCTCGCAGCTTCGCCCGTTTGATCTATAGAATTATTTATGTAGGTACTATTTTGAATTATTTACATTTGAATCCACTTAGAAAATACATCTGATATAGGTATAATCCATGGGGCATAAGTTGAGCTTTGCATTAGTGTAAGTGGTCACAAATAGTAGAACCAGAAGCTAACTTTTAAAATAAAATTTATTATTAATTGTCAATTAAAAGAATAAATAAATTAATAAATCAATTCGTCTACATTGGACTTGCATCTCCATATTTTACTTTCATCTGTTGTGCTTGTTATATCATCAAGAACAGCATTGTGACAACATTTGTTTTTCTTTTACTGCTTGATCACATATCTTTCTATTCTCGTACAGCGATAATGCCAACTTTTTTTTTACTTTTAATAAATTTAACAAAAAATATATTAAAATATGAACACATGACGTTGATATCAGTACATATAGTGCAGTGACGTTAAATATGGGATGCACTACGCCTCAGCCATCAGCTTGAGGCAAAAGACAGGGGGTGAGCCGTGCTCCAAGCCGTCGTCACATCTACACTATCAGTACACACTCAAACAAAAAAGTGCAGCTTAGACCTTGCGAACTGTATATGAGCATATAAAAATTATGTAAAATAATTGTAGGTGCGATTCACATTCTCTCGAGTGTGAATCGCACCCACAATCGCACACCGTACCACTGCGCCATGAACGCCTATATTAAGTATTTTAGTACATATATGTATACAACTTATTAATGTATTTTATATTATTAATAAAATGAAACATATTATACCTTTTGATAAGTAAAGAATTATAACAATTTGCCCGTGCTTATTTGAAATTAAGTAAACATTCTAATTATTCTATAAATAGCACAAGTCACAGACAATACGCACGTCTACGTCTTTGTAGCTCAGTTAAAGTCAAATCGAATCATGTTCCATTAATAGGATACACTTACTTGTAGGATTAAGACTAATCCTATCGTTAAATAACTTAAAGCTGTATTGTTTTAGAGCAGTAGGCACATTTTTATTACGTCTTATTCTCCTAACTCATTCTATGTAATATATACTATATTTATTTATTTCGTTATATTGGTGTATAAAGTCAGTCCATTGAGTTTGGGGGATTTTACATAAGTCCATTTGAATTTAATAACTTTTTTATTTGAGTTTGAGTTTATTTGAGTTTAAGTTCTTTGATTTTCACGAATATTACACATTTTAAATGAAACTATTTAACCGGATTAACCGAGTATATTCAAAATTATATATACATTTTTGGAAAACCAACGTTTCGAACACTTTGTAGTAGTCCATGGTCACGCGAAATAAAGTTAAATATACGCGATTAATCCGGTTAAAATAGTTTCATTTAAAACTTTTTTATTATTCGCATATGAATAGATATTTATTTCTAAGCTTCTACTACTCTGGAAGATATCCTGGAAGTATATTCCATGTGAATAAAATGGTAAATGCTGCTTTGCTTATACAAGAGATTAGATAATTTCCAAGTGTAATCAAAAAATCTGGTATGAACAGTGCCCATTGTGGCGCAAAACACAAGCATGTGACAGTAAACGTTTTCGGGATAGTTAAATATTTAATATTTTTATTTCCACTGTCTGATAAGGGGGCAAAACGCGGCGTTGAGTTCTGTCACTCAACACATTATGTGCTGCGTGACGGCTCAACACTGCCACAGCTTCAAGAATTCGGCGGAAATTAGGAAACGGAGTGTCTTAACACTAGGTTGCCAGATTGGAACATGACTAAGACCTATAGTCTTAGTCATGTTCCAATTAACTCACAAGATTTTTTAATCAACAAAAAGATTTAGAAGAAGAGTATTCAAGTAGAATACTCAAAATATCTAAATCTGCCTCAAACATGTCACGTAGTTAGCCCCAAGGTACCACCAGCGCCATTCTTGCCCCATTTTATTGCAATAAACTCTTGTGATTTGTTTGTATTAGCTCTAAAGTGATAGAGACTGGAGAAATATTGCAAATCGATATTTACTTTGCTTTATTAAAAATGAACCTCTCTATCAAATAAGTCTGAAAAAAAAAATATAGGCAAAGCGCGACATTGAGTTCTGCCACTCAATACGCAATGCCTCCAGAACTCGGCAGAAAGTGGGGAACGGAGTGTCTTAACATTAGGTTCCCTCTGCCTACCCTGCTGCGTGCGGAATACAGCGTGAAGCTGATTTATTTATTTTAAGAATAATAGAGAGTCACTCTTGATCCTTCACTATCCGTCTTGACAATCGAAAGTTAGCCTTAGATTTCTCATCTACCCACCAAAGCAATAAAGATATAATATATAAAAATGTCTTTCATTCTGCAGATACTTATTTTCTTAATAATTGTTTTCCCATTATACGTCAGGGCAAAATGTTTTCAGCAAAAATAACTAATATTGATTGTCAATGGTGGAAGGTTATTAACGCATAGCTAAAATAATATATAGAATAGCTGTAATAAAAGGAACGAAGAGGATGAGATAGGAAGAAGGAGGAGGAAGGAATGCTCAACATTAACAAGGTGAAAATAAATAAAGAAAAATATAATTAGTGATTTATTATAGTGGAAATCTGATGTATATATTTAGTAAAATGCGATATTTAAAAGCTTCACGTTGTATCCCGCATGTAGCAGGGTACGCAGAGGGAGTCTGGTGTAGTAGCGAAACATAACGCCGCAAATGAAAAAATCAAAATGTATTTAGTAAGTAGTTTTAAATTTCAACGTATTTGTAGTAACGTAGTGATCTCAAGACCAATGTATCAAAATTATGGGAACTATTTATCGTGTTTGGTGTAAATTGATGTGAAGGCTCTGAATAATAAATCATTTTCACTATGGACAGATTTGTCTCCGAAAAACATACCATTACGCCGCGATGGCCTCTGTAATGCTTAATAACAATAATAATTTCAGTAAAATTGATAATAATAAATCTAAATTAATCATCCAGCATATACTTATATTAAATAAGGAACAGTAGTACATACATTTTCATATAAAAAACAAAAAAAGTATCAAAATTAAAAAAAACGATTTCAGTTTAATCAATACTTTGAAACTTCATACATTTCTCCTATTGAAACATTTCTAAAAATGTTCGCAGCTTCGTTACGACTATACACATAGTTTTATAAGTCTCAAAGTCACGTACGGACGTACTCTAGTAGTGGCTTTGATATCCAGAATGTACTAGATGTCGACAAACTAGTTGAATCAAAAAACTAGTTAGTCAGTGGCAGACAGGGGGGGGGGGCATTATTTTAAAATATATTATTTTTTATATTTACACATATCGCATAAAGCAGGGTAGGTAGATGGAACCTAGTGTTAAGACACTCTGTTCCCCACTTTGAGTGTTGGGTGGCGGAGCTCAACGCCACGGTCTGCCTTATAGAACGAATAAATTAAAATATTAATAACCAATAATTAATTCCCCGGGTGTTCATTGATCCCACAACAGTCGCGCACACTTGTTAATATGTTAGTATAACCTTTTAAGCACCATTGTTCACAAATAAGGACGTAAACAACTTAATTATATTTAAAATGTCTGCTGTAGGCAATAGCGGGCAATTTAACTATATTTAAATTTGTTTCAAATGTCTTCAAGTAGTTTAAAATATTCACTTTTCGAATTTTGTAGTTCTGTATTTGCCTTTACGACATGTACTCGTATGTATAGTACACGCTCTAGAGTCTAGTTTCTCTATTATTTAAAAACTTGGAAGAAATTATTCTTTTTAGTTTAATCCATAATGGTTATTGTAAGATTCCTTATTATTATGAAAATATATTCTAAAAAATACTGTAATGGCTATTAAACAAATTTTAATAGGTAAAAATAAATATAATACGTCCAAATTTTATTAAGATTAAAATTTATCTAAGATTCCTGAAAATAGAGATCATCATCACAAACTAAAAAAAAATGTAAAAGTCCAACGAAAAGGCTAGGTTAAGTTTTCATAATGATGTACATTCAAGAAATTTTTCTTCTAGCACTTTGTCACTTAAACCCCTTTACATCGACGGCAACACGAGTGTGTCCCTTCATAAAATTCTAAACTAAAAACTTTACTTAAAGGAGCAAAGTTATTCAGCTTGTCATTTGTCCCGGGAGAATAAGCTTAGGTACACCAGCGAAGGCTGAAGTTTTACATGACTTTAGTTATATTACTACGAGCATGAAATATGTGGGGCCGTCGTGGCGTAGCGGCACAAGGTGTGACTGTAAAGCTGACTGTAACGTGACGGTTGTGGGTTTAATTCCCACTCGAGGAAGTGAAATATTTACTAACGATTATATTTCTATTTCCTAGCTCTGGTGTCGAGGCAAAGCGCAGCGTTAAGTTCTACCACTCAACACGCAATGCCTCCAGACTTCGCAAGAAAGTGGGGAACGGAGTGTCTTAACACTAGATTCCCTCTGCCTACCCTGCTATGTGCGGGATACAGCGTGAAGCTTTTTTTTTTTTAATCAAAACGTAACCAAACTTACATTAAACTATCCCTGAAGTGTATTGTTTCCAATAAAAAAAGAATTATCGTAATCGGTTAGCGTGTTAGTTATTCGTTCATTTGTCGCGCATAAAAAAAATACAGTCAAAATGATAACCTCCTTTTCTTATAGAAGTCGGTTAAAAACAATTATTATCAATCTATAAAAATCCTGAACATGAACCGCCATTAGCTGCTGCCATCCATTTCATCAGATAATTCAATTTCAAAGTTCAAAGTAAGAGCAGGTCCGACCTGACCCTCTTAATATAATATTGGTGATATCATTTTAAATCATATTACGTGCAACTGCAACAT